>BMAC01000022.1:345413-387374 GCA_014905375.1 Phtheirospermum japonicum | reverse complement strand
TGCTTATATAAAAATAAAAATAAAAAGGATTTTTTTTTAAATTAAGAATGTAAATTATTAATATCAAATAGAAGAAAATATTGTTAACTTTAAATTATAAAAAAAAAAATTGTAGGCTACATTAGCTATTTTATTTATAATAATATTATTTTCATCGTAACAAATAATCTTCAACCTTTTACGCTCTTAACTATCAAGATTTTGAAATAAAGATGACTTGTGCGTTATACAAGAGTTATAAAACAACAGTTTTTAAAGTTTGATAGCTATAAAAATAAAAAATTTTGAAGTATGGTCATATTTAAAACTTATGTGGTGTCCCGTTCCAATATAATATCGTTCAAGTATTCATATCGTTCTATTTACATTTACATCATTCTTCACAAAAATAATTTTCGAGTGGATTTATATGTGCGATGCACGAGATTGGTTGTTAAGTATAGATAAAATACTTAAATGTGTGACGGGAAAGTCCGAATAAAATCGAGACTATAAGATTATTGACCCCGTTGGGATATCAAATTTATATTTTATAAGCTTGGCGTATTCGTTGAAGAGATGGAAAGTATAATTAAGACCGGAAATCTTGTTTGCATAATTAAGACCGAAATTCTTGTAGAGGCCAATTTATTTTTTTATCATGATTTATTTTCATGAAAACTGCTTCTTCCCGTATACCTTCAAGATTTCAGCAAAAATTCATATCAAGAAAGCAGCATTGCATGCATCCCTTTGGCCTCTTACAACGTTTTTAGAAAATCCAGATTTATCCATATCTTGAAATTGTAGTCCCTTATAGAAAGCTCGACTATCTGAGGAAATGCGAAATAATTTTGATACAAAATAATTAGGATCTCTAAGAAGAGTGAATTAAATGTTAATTAACATCGTGCCACCGATCTATTTATGGATAATTACAAAACCCACACTTAAATTTAGCCTAATTAATACAAAGAAATTGTATTAATTTTTTCTTATTGTAAAAAGGTCCCTTGAAGTTTGACATAATTATAAACACACACAAAAAATGGGAAAAACCTCAGCTAACTTTCAATCCTAATTTTCACGAAACGTGCCAATTGTCGTCGACCTTAACTCATTTCCAAGAAATTAGCTACTTAAATTATATAAAAAAAAAGAAGATTTCAATATAATATAATAATTGAAGAAAGTTTTAAAGTGATTTTTTTAAATATTAGCTATTTGAATTCTTAGTATTTTTTATTTTTTTAGTTTTTACTCTCCAAGCATGAGAGTTGCTAAAAAAAAATTAAAATAATAATAATAATAAATCTCTACTCATACAAAACCAACTGCATGCATAGCAGGAGAAAGAAAGCAAATGGTAAAAAACACGAATTGAAAACTATAAATTGAAAAACAAAATTCTCTATCAAAGCTCATTTCTAAAGAGCTCAATTACAAATCTTAAACCTGCTCACTATGGCCTTGAGAAATAAACACGACCCGAATTCAAGCATTTTGTCTCTACTGCCAAAATAAAAAGAAAAGAATGAGAAATGCCCCAATAAAACCCGACAAAACAAAACACACATAGAAGAAAAATAACAAAATAAAATAAAAATACAGCTACCTTCCTCCAGCTGAGCATTAACCAGAAACATAAATCGACATCCACTTGGAGCAAGAGAGACCGAAGACATCACAAACTTCAATCCATTATTTCCTCAACACACTGCAACCAAATATTTAAATAGTATTATACAAATCACCCATATACATGATAAAGAAATTATATATTGAAAGGGCAAAATATAATCATTTATGAATGGGTCCCAAATTTAATGTTAAAAGAAGAAAAAAATTATTTTTTGGTTTCCGGCGTAATATAATTGCAAAAACTAAAAAGATAGCAACCTGCAATAATATCAACAATCATAAAATAGACCCAACAAAAATAAAAATAAATAAATTAACCTTTAAAAAAAACTGAAAAAGTGATGTAGGAGGAGGCATCAAGTGTATATATACCTGAGACTTTGAAGATGGCTACTGTGCTCCTTTCTTTGTGCCTTTAGATCCCGGTAGTTAGGTTGCCAAGTCAGCGAGGATCCCATCCAACGACCACAACACAAATGCCCCTAATGACTCATTGGAATGCTTACTGATCCATTCAACTGATGTATTGTAAACAGACTCAGATATATAAGAAACAGGGACTTGTTTGTTCATAAGAAATAACTTAATTAGTAGCCTTGATGCACTAACGGAAACCTTAAAAAAAATAAAATGAAGCCTAATATGCCAAAACATATTTTAGATACCATGGTTTCACATGTTCCTCCTGTCTAGTGTCCACAGGATAAAACAACAATCTTGTAGTATAATATTTTAACAAAACCACTTTTCGTTATTTTCAACTAAAGCAAATTTACCTCCAGGGGAGAGATTATAAAGGATGTGGGTAAACTTAGGGAACTGTCACTGATGTTGAGAGAAGGAGCGAAGTGGTGCTGCTGCTGGTGGCCCACCGCCGACACCCACGGCATCTCTGCCCTCGTCGGATCTCCCTTCACCACCTTCAGCCCGGTCTCACGCATTAGAGAGGCCAAAGATGCACTGCAACTTTTATTTTATTTTTAATATTAGTCACTAATTAAGTAAGTTGACATATTCAGATAATTTTGTAAAATAAATCAACATTAAATTCTAGATCCTAAAAAATCATCAGTCAAGATTAGACGTTTACGCAAACCACCGATTTTTACGTCTGAACGCGCGCACACACACGGAGAGGGATAAAAAGGCGTGATCTGATATAAACATCACCACGATTTCAAGCGGCGGCGGCGGCGGCGCCGATAAATCGGCAATCAATTTGAAGGGATAAGATTTATTTACCTGATGGATTGAAGCTATTGTTTGTGGCGCTCCTCCTCGGCAAATGGGCCCTGCGCCGCCTGGAGCGGCGTGGTCGGTGCCGACTTCTTCTTCTACAGCGAGTGCAATTCGTCGAGCGTCTGAGCCTTCACTGGCCGTGCGCTGTCGTCGTGGCAGACCTGGCTGTTGTCCTCCGCATCCTCAACCTTCTTCTGCGTCTGAATCGCCAACAGACCATTTCGCCCCAGCAGCAGCACCATGGAATTTTTTTGTTGACTTTTCTTTTCTCTCCATTTCATTTCTTCTAATTTATTTACAACCGATGTTTCTCTCGTTCTTTTTTTTTTTCTTTTCAGAACTGATTGAAGTTGACGGCAGAAAAGAAAAAAAATGGAGAAGGGGGTGCTGGACGTAAACCCTAGTTTTTTCAATATTAGCAAAAATAGAAAAAAAAAAGTTGTTATTTATACCCGTTCAAAATTTTGGCCTCGTCCCAAATTAGGCCCCTTTGAACCACAGCCTGACACGTCATTTTTGGAGCATTCTGATTGATCCACCTATTCCCCAAAATACTCTCCTTTTGACAACTCAGCATTTAGAGTTAGCACAATTAACAACATGGATGGATTTAAATTATTTTTTATTTTCCCAACAACAATTAAAATTTATTTTACTACTTTACCCATACCTTTATTATTTGACAAATTTAATTATTTTAAACAAATGCATGGATATTATAGTCATTTGATAACTATAATTATAATACCAATTATCTTTCTTAATGTCCGTGAAATACTCAATTACGACAGATAGAATGGGACAATTTTAATTATTTTAAACAAATAGATATTATAGTCATTTGATAACTATAATTATAATACTAATTATTTTTTTTAATGTTCGTGAAATACTCAATTACGACAGATAGAATGGGATGGAGGGAGTAATCTCTATTATCATTGGATCAATTAGATTAGTCGCTAAATACATACCATTAAATTTTAAATTATAAATTTTTTTTCTCTCCCTTTTCTTTATTTACATTTTATATTTCTTTCATTTATATTCCTTGTGCAAAGATCGGCATAGGATGTCAATGAGTAGGGTACTATAATTACCATCCCCATATTCGTGTTTCAAAAAAGTATATGTCTCGTACCCATACGGATGTAGGTAGAAACTTTATATCCATCCCCATAACCAAGTACTTAAGTACCCATACAAGTACATATTACACGTATTTTAACTATGTACAAACAAATATATAAGTACTTTTTCAACCACATTTGTAATATTTTCTTTTTATTCTATAATTTGGAAGAGTTTGTTAGGGGGTATTCCTAACTATCAATCACATATGGTGACTTTTCGTCTTTCTATTAAAATATACTCCATTCGTCCCATAAAGATAGTCCACTATTATATTTTCATCCGTCCCACAAAGATTGTACAGTTACCATATTTAACATATCATTAATTTTCATTTCCACATATACCCTTTATTAATATTTTCGAAATACTAGTTTTCTACCTCGTAAATTGAAAATTGATTATTACAATGGAAAATCTTACTATTCCAATAATAATATACTAATTCCAACACTAATTTCTATGAGTATTAATTGGCATTAATAATTTAAAGAAGGGTATCATTGAAAAATACTAACTAAATTAATGACTTAACTATATAAATTATTAATTTCTTAATCTGTGTGAAACCAACCGCAAGACTATTATTTCCGGACAGAGAGAGTATTTCTTTACTTTTTCATTTATAATTATCATAACTATAAGTTTATATATATATATATATATATATATATATATATATATATATATATATAATATATATATATAGTATATATATATAAGTATTTCTTTACTTTTTCATTTATAAGTATTTCTTTACTTTTTCATTTATAATTATCATAACTATAAGTTTATATATATATATATATATATATATATATATATATATATATATATATATATATATATATATATATGTGTGTGTGTGTGTGTGTGTGTGTGTGTGTGTGTGTGTGTGTGTGAGAGAGAGAGAGAGAGAGAGAGGTCATGCCCATACCCATTAAATGGGTAATTCTCCTACCAATCATGTGTAATTTCTCTTGTATTCATTGGGTCTTTTACCCATTGCCATCCCTAGATTTGCAGCACTCATTTTTTTCATCCGCTATCCCTTTCCCTTAGCAAGCTAATGTGCTCATGGTAAGTGAAGTGATCTTAAACACACTATTTTTACAAACGATTTGATGATCGTCCACAAGAGAACGGGGTCGATCGTAGTGCAGTGAGGTGACTAAAGTCATATTTCACAAGGAATGACAATCAGAAATAAGATGTTTGTTTTCATTTTAAGGGATTTCAAACTACAATTGAAGTTTAGAAAAAGATTTGAAAACATAAAGGAAGACATAATCATGAAAATTTCCAAATAATACTATTCTTGAAAGTTAGAAGCTGAAAACATAAAGGTAGTGACATTCATAAATTCATGACTCTAAGCAAAGTTGGAGAGAAAAGACTTTCAAAATACTACAAGAAAGTCAAATAAACTATAGCAAGGCTTGGACAATTTCTAACAAGAATCTTGACTACATTAACAACTAAATGCATGAAATTGACTAACTTAGAAAAACCCATTTGTATTTCACTACCTACCTTTCTAACTATGCCAAATAGGAAAAAGAGTTTGAAACAAGAACAAGAACTTAACAATGGAGAAGAAAGGGAAGTGTTACTAATAATAAACTTAAAATATAATTACACAAGAGAGCCAATGGTTTCAACATTTATACATTCTACAAAACAAGAACAATAGAAACATGAAACAATCTTCAAATCTCCAAAACCAATGAGTTACAAAACAACCACAATGTCATAAGTTTATCCACATAAATTAACTACTAGTTTATAAGCTAAAGTCATTAAAAGTGAGAAAACAAGAGAGGGCTTAGAGGTTTATACTTGAATAATATGAGAGGGAAAGAGAGTAAGGTTTTTGTAAGAAACTGTCTAAGTCCAAAATGTAGACCTCAAAAGTCCTCTCTTCCAGGTGAGAAGTGAAGAATATTTATAATTATGATTAATGGGGGCGAAATGGTCATTTCAAAAAAAGGTCTTCTGTTGATCGATCGTTGATTAACAATCGATCAACGGTGTCTCCGTCATTGATCAGATATAGATCGATAGTGGGAAAATGTCATTTATCGGTAGCCCATCGATGGTGCGTGTCGATTAATGATTGTGGTAGTCCTCGGCAGATTGATCGACTCATGCTATTGTTATGGGCGGAAAGGGCACGTTGATGACCCGTCGATGGTGCGTCTATTGACGGATATGTTTCGTAGGTTTGGGTTATGTTTACATTGACTCCAGTCGGTCATTATTCTCGGGAAAACGATAAGGTCCGCTTGACTATAAAATCAAGAAAAACCAAACTAACATAAATATCTAAAAAGTTACGAGAAAAATACAAAAAAAAAAAGTTGACACAAGTTATGAAAATACAAACAAAGAAAAATAAAACAAAATACGACTCAAACCCAACTACAACACACAAAATAACACACAAAAATATACAAAAAATACAAAAAAATATGTACAAATCAGTAAGACTTGTGTTGGCCCCAGATACATGGTAAATTTTGTTTTTTCAAGTGGTAGGGAGTAAGGTAAATAGTCTTTTACATTTTCTTAATTCTTTCCTTTAAAGCAATTGCCACTCAACTAAGTTGGCACCTAAACGGCTAAGTTTTAGTTCTGAATGTTGGTGGTAGAAAAGCCTTAGAGTAGCTAGCGGAAAAATATTTTGCAAATCCTTCTGAGTAATTAACTTGGTAAAGTAATTAAACAATAAGCTGTAGTAAATAAGAAAAACTGTCAACGTTCGTAATGTAAATGCATAAAGTAAATGACACCAATGTCTTTATGAGCTTCAAGGCTTTGTGACCTTTGTGTAATCCCTCTACTACTAGAAATCCAAAATTATATTTCACGATACAACCTCAAACCCCTTGGCAAGTATCCTAACACACTAACTAGATTCGATTGTCCTCCCTAGTTACTGATGACGCCTTGGCGCCCAATGCTTGGAGTCTTCTCGGTCCCCTTATTTGCTAACACTACTCATTACCCAACTGGAAGTTCACCCTCGTTTCATTGGTAGATATCTTCTTCCTGATTCACCCAGGATAATATTCTTTGATCCACCTATGACCATTGTGCTTAAATACCCATTGGATCTCTCTTCTTGTACCACCTAGGATCTCTGTTCTCTGATCCACATTGGATCGCTCTTGTTGAAGTAGAAGAAGCTCACTTGGAATCACTCAACAATTATGTTAAATGATCGTTGAAGCTTGTTGCTTTTCTAGAGTTAGTCACTTGTTTTCCTTGTAAAAATAGTTCTTATCTAAAATATGAATGATTGAATATATTTCAACTTATGGATTGTAAGTCTTGAATTGAGAAGAATAAGAAAATGGATATTCAATCGGTATCTTCAAATGAGTGCATCTTTGAATATTTATTGGCGGGCCATTTTGAATTTCACATCAAGTATTTCATCGCCAAAATCTTGAGCATTTAATGTTTTGATTCACCGCATGTTTCCTAGTAGATTCTATAACACATGGAGAATACTTGTTGGGACCAATGTGTCTTTATCAGCTACATTAAACCACGTGGGTGCATTTAATGTGTTAATGTCTTATCGGAGTTTCATTATTAGTTAAAGGGATATTAAATTCCAGTCAAATTAACTATATTTGTTGGCTCATATGCTCCTAAAACCTTGAGTGTTTCACGTTCATGTTTTATCAAACACTTGAGAGTGTGCAACTATTAACTTATTTGGCTATCGACTTTTGTTTTCTGCATTCATGTATATGTTGCCGATGATAATTTCCTTCACTTTATGGTTGACCCTACTTGTGAATTTCAAGTTCTACCAACAAAAGTCCTATCAAGAATTAAATTATAATGAAAGGGGGATCTAGTCCTATTACACTCTATTAATGTCATCACCAATTACCTATGTTTTAAATCGCTAGGCGATCGCTAGGTGTTGGACCAGGGCCTAGCGCCCAGGCGGGATCAAAAAACTTAACAACGGGCTAGCCCGCTCCGGCCCGCAAAAACCCACAGGCTTAATGGGGCGGGCTAAAAAAGCCCGCGATCAAACAAGCCTAGAAAATAGAAGCCCAGATCCGCTTGTTTATGCGGGGTGACGGGCCAGCCCGTGAGCTTTGGCCCATTTTGACAGTACTACTTACACACAAATGTCAATCTTGGGGAAATAACAGGGTTCACTCTACCTTGGTCTCATTGTGGGACTGGCTCTATCTTCTGACCAGCTTAGGTAAGGTTGGCCTAATCTGCTCTTCAAAGTTAAGTCCTCGATTAGTGACAAGCTCTTTGAACTAAAGCGACTTGGCATGCCTGGACTCTGAAAGGAATTGAAATACACCACTCAACACTGACTAACTCTCATCTATCCATTTAAGTGAACTTTCCCTGTTATTACCAGCATAATACTCATCTCGATGCAAGACGTGTGCACCCATGCATCAGAGTCACATACCCTCGAAAATCATACCCAAACATTGATATTGGTCCCAAAAAACTTTAGCGAAGGTATACAAGAGTGGTGGAGGTGGGGGAGTAGGGTGAATATATTTTACAACTTTTTATGAACCTCTTCACAAAATCAAAATGTCACTCACTCAAGTTGGAAGCTGTTAGATTTTATTAACTCATAAGCCTTAGTGTAAAGTGTTGGTAGTGGAAATGTAACTTTACAATATTTAAAGTTGAGTGAATTTAAAGCGTAGAAAAGAGTGCATTAAGAAATAAAGGTCCAAAAAGTAAAAGAAGTAAATAATGACACCAGAGCTTTAACAAGGTTTAAGGGTTTCTAGAATCCCTCTACATCCACAAAATACACTTCAATATTTTCTTAGTACATTCATTGGCCCTCTTGGGAAGTACCTAGATCCTTGTCACACTCTTTTAATTTATAAATAGAGAGATTGCTCACAATAGAAAGAGGCCAATCATAGTGTCACTACAATAAACTATCAGTCCATCAATAAAAGGGATATTTTTCATTTGTAAGACAAATATCGGTGGATAAGTGCCATCATTATTTTCCTTGTCAGTAGCTCATCCTCGATGGCTGTGGTTTCTCGTCATATTAATGTCCACAAGCGCATTGATGTCCAGCCTATCTGTATTCTCCTCGACCATCACATGCTATATCCGTAGGCATTCAGCGACAATCTGCCGATGGAAAATATCATGTGGGCAATTAGTCAATGGGCATGTGCCCATCGATATATATTGATGGGTTTTTATGTCAATGATTTTCCATTAAGCATCCCCCGATAGCAGATTGTATTAAATGAAAAATGTCGATGGGTACCTGTCCATCGGTCTTTTTTTTTCTTTTTTGCTTTTTTACCTATTCATATGTAGATGCCAAAAGTTTAAAAACAACAAATAATAGTTAAAGAAATAAAACACAATTTATTAAAAAATACTTCTCTTAGTATAATTTAATATTATTGAAATATACGATTTACGTTAAAGTCGAGCATAAAATCAACGAATTAAACATCATAAACTCACTAAGGATGGGGTAGAGGAGGCTGCTGAGACTAAAAATAGGCCATCAATGCGGCGATCCCATGCTCCATCTACTGCATGAGTTGGTCTATCTTCTCGCGAGAGCATGCCTCAAGTAGCTCCTGATGCTCATGCACACGTGCCTCATGCTACTCCTGCTAGGCCAGCTCATACGAATGGAGTTACTTTCATTTTATCTTAAGCTACTCATGATAGGTCTGGAGCTGTGTCGCGAGCTGCATGACACGATTATCATATTAAGAGAAAAAACCACCACCCTTGGAACTCCTTGATGCCACAAACTTCCCCCATTAGTTGGTGCCATAAATCTGACACTTATTCACCTCGACGACATCTAGATTGACCTTGTTCTCATCAACTCTACGTCCCAGTCTTTTGATGCATCACGAGCCCGGGGGGAGACGTCTATAGGACTCCACCTAAAATATAAAAGTAATATTTTACACTACAAACACATACACACACACACACACACATTTACATATGTCTTCTTTGATATGTCATCAAAAATGTGTCATCGTTCTTCCAGTGCATAGATAAAAAAAGTCTTATACGGAGTGGGTTCCCTACTCATTTCCTTAGATTATATTTAATTAATTAAATAATATTCATTTAATTATAATTAATTAATTATGATTTAAATTTAGAAACATAAGTATAAATTTACTTACGATCTTACGCGCATAACTAACTACTCGCTCAACCTATTTCTATTGGCTTTGTGGGAACTCTCCATATCCTTTGGCTTCCCCCACTCTGCTTTCCACCAGTTCCAATTGTCTTCGTTCATGCACAATGGCTTCTTACTTGATTTCCTCCATCTCTTCTTATACTTAATTAATTAGGCAACTGCTCCACTTGTAATTCATCTCCCGATCAAATATTTCCTTTCCGCTTACTCCGAGTATTTATTTGTGTCCCAATAAAAAAGATTCTAATAAATAAAATAATTTGATACTAAATTATTACAGTACATAAAAATGTTACAAATAAAAAGATTAGTTAATTACTAGGAACTCGAACACTATGATGCACAATGAAATTTAGGGATACGTCTGGGTCTCCACCCATCGGGGTGTACATGATCCTCGTGGATCCCTCAAAGAGCACCACTTATCTTTCCTATGTCACTGAGCAGCATAAACAAATTATGATTAGACCAATTAATATAAATAACATATTAGAACTGAACATTACTATAAAGTCACTTACTTTCCGCAGATGACAAAGACCTCATGCCTCTAGAAATCCAGTGGCAGACCGGGTGTACCCCTTGAAGTACTAGAATTAGACGGGGTGGCGGAATGGTCTCAGACAGAGTCCCTCTAAATCCATCACATCATCATCGTTATCCAAATGTCGATGTGACGAAGAAGAAGAGCCCGGATCACCTGAAGTATTGCCTGAAGAACCACATCGAACACCTTTACCCATTGTCATCTAAAAATAATAGAAATTGACCATTTCACATAACTTACAAAGATTAAAAATAATGCATATTACCGTACACACACACACACATACATACACATATATATATATATATATACATACATACATACATACATACATACATACATACATACATACACACACACACACATATATATACAAGTTCAAATGATATGTCATTTTATACTTCTAACCTAAACCAACGCTTTCACTATCTAAGTTATCGTCAAACTCATATTTATCCATGTTTATTGATTAAAAAACCCATCTTCCATCTCATCCTCTACCTCATCAACAAGTCTGTCTTGCTTTAAGCTCAAGATGAAGATATAATTTATTCAACTCATCCATTGATTCCAGAGTATTTTTTATCTTCTCCTTGGCATTCATCACCGTGTTGAACACATTATAGAACATATTTTTTTCAATGTACATAATATTTAAATCATGCCAAATCAAATTTGTACTCTACTATGAAAAATCTCAATAGATGCTTCTTTTCCCACAACCACTTGTTCTTGCTATATGTTCATTCATGTGTGCTGATTCTAGATTGTTGACAAGTCGCAATATTTATATCTCAACCAGATCAAACGCCCACGATGGAGTCTCGACCTTCCTATTATTATGATAATGTCATCTATGTTTTTTAAAAGGGTGATCACAATAAAGAGACTTCCGGTGATTATCAAACCATGTCTACTTCTCACTGCACTTGAGAGTAAACGCATCTGAGTGTTCCATGTAATATGGACAAGCCATTTACACAACTGTTCTCCAACCATACAAAATTAAGTAGGCAGGAAAATAGTTAATTTTCCACATAAAGGTTGCCCGGAACTGAAAGTTCTATTTTTAGAGATATTGTACCAAGATGCACCAACCGTCCACACTTGATTCAGCTCAGGGATTAAAGTTTGTAGAAAAATATCTAGCATATCCTTAAGATTTTTGGGACCTTAAATAAGAACACTAAGAAACATATATTGTTCTTTCATGCTCACATATATAGGCAATGGATGTAACTATCACTAGAAACATGGAATATTGCACCCTAGAACTTTTAAAAGGTTGAAAATCGTCTATTAAGAGGCCCAATCTTATATTTCAAGTTTTGCCAGGAAAGTCTGGATGAGTTTTATGAATATTTCAAGACCTTTGAATTTGTTTTTTGACGCATGACACCATCCTCAACAACATGTTCTACATGCCATCCCATGTATTTTGTAGTTATCGTACATGTGTAGAACCTCTACCAATGTGGAATTATTATAAAGTTTTATATGTTCTTGTACGCAATGATAGCCTTCAATCATTTACTTACCCTTCTTAGAAGCTTTAAACCAAGGTTGATCACAAGAATTGCAACTGGTTAGCTCAGAATTGGATCTCCATTAGATCATACGATTGCTCATACAACAATCTATCTTCCCGACTGGTAAGCCCACACCTCTCAGTAACTTCTTTCTATTGTAGAAGTTAGTTGATACAAGATTGTCTTTTGGCACAACCTCATTGATTAGATCAAGTACTTGGTTATAACACTTCTAAGACACATGATTCTCTGACTTCGTATTCATGAGATGAGCAACTAGAGACAACTGAGACTATTTCTTGAACCTGGGATACAAAGGCTGATTTCCATCTCTTAACGTGTCGTAGAATTGCTGGGCCTCGGGTTTGGTGGTTCTTATAAATCCCCAACCAAATCGAAGTCGGGATTGACTACATCAAGAGCCATATTGATGTACATATTTGATGATACCCAAGAGCGATGTAAGATGATCTTTTAATGTGAGCCTTACGGTCGATACAATGGATGGTGCTAACATTTGTTTCCCCATGGAAAGTCCAGATATAGTAACCTGGTACAAATCCATTCTTAACTATGTGAAACTAATAACGTTGACATCATGGTAACTTTGATTCCTACATTAGGTATGAATACAAGGACACTTCAATTTTTCATGTCCTTCATTGCAGGATGCGTGAGCACAAATTGAATGAAACTCTCCATGCCATCCACAAACGCTTTGGATAGATAACCATCTACTCTCCATTTACAAATCCAACTATGATCAGAATCATATGAATTATAAATGGGTGATTGAATTATATATAGAGATTGAATTATTGGTAAAGACCTTATCTCATTTAAGAATGTGATCTTCAATATTACGATTATATATCTTAAGTATGTATTTCGAGGATCTAAAAACTTCAAGATAGAAACCAAAATTTAAAAGTCTACAAAACACATATAAATTTATTTAATTAGATTCTCAAACTTTTAGAATAAGTAAATAGTTCAAGATTTAGTATCAAACTCTCTACTTGATAATAAATCACAAGTAGCTCTAAGGTGATTGAGCGCGAAAATAAGAACACAAGTGCAGTAATTAATTATACCAATATTTATTGTTTGTCAATGTAATAGATCCACCGATAATCAATGGATTACAGATGAGATATTTGGTTTGTGAAGCACGAGAACAATTAATTTGTTTTCAATAATTTAACACAACATTCAATATATATTAAACACGACATTCACCATCACATTTCAAAACCACCACTACATTTCGAAAACACAAATCCGTGATTGAAAGACAAAACCTCCTGGTCGGCATTGTAAATTACGCATCAACCACCAACATCACCACAACAAACACGAAGTATAATTACATAATCAAACAATCCCAACACAAATAAATCAAGAATTATTGATCAAACAATCCCAACACAAATAGATGACATTTCATAATTCAAGAATGTTACATGAAATGGTATATTCAAACAAAATAGTATATTAAGAAACTCGACAACTTTAATTAAACAATAATTGCATAATTAAAAAAAATCCCATAATAAATTACTCATACTTTTTTTAAAAAAAATAATAGAATTTTATTGCATCAGAACAAGAACGGGGGGGGGGGGGGGATACGACCAATCATAATTTAAGAATTTTCGTTTGGATGGATCGATAGCTTTTCTTGACCTTCTCGTTTTTCCCTTCTTTCACTTCTTCAATTTCTTTGATTTTTTCCTTACCTTTGTTTTTCCCTTGTTGGCTACGTAAGGAGTAGATGATGGTTTTGGAGGGTTCAGGATTTTCCTCAGAGCCGGACTCGAGGAAGAGAGTGGTGCCGGAAAAATTCGTCGAGTCGGAGGATACTTGAACACTAGCCATATGATGTATCCATAACTACAATTTGCCTTAAACACTAATCATAACCTTTGAAATCGACCCCAGCTATCTAATTAATTAAAACTGAACTCTAATATTTAAACTAATAAAAAACAAAACTAATCATAATTCTTGAAATAGAACCTATTTATCAAAATTGTTATAGTCACACCCTATATTCAAAATATTTACTAATTAAACTTAATACTAACCTCAATTTTTGAAATCAACCCTAACTATGTAAATAGTTAAGTTCAACCTTGATTTTCAAAAATAATTTATAAATACACTCTAAACTAACCCTAGTTTTTGATATTAATCCTAATATCAAAATTCAAAGCCTATTTACTCTAATTCAACAAAATTATACAAAATTATAATTTAAATTAAACAAAAATACAAAACAAAAAATAAAAAGAAGTTACCTTTTTTGTATGACTGGAACAACGGTGGGTGGTCTCAAGCATTGACGGTGGCGGTGCCGGATCAGCGACAATTGGGTGTGGTGGTGGCGGTGGGAATGATGACTGGAGGTTGTGGTGGGATAGGTGACCGGAGGTGGTGGCGGTGGCGCTAGTGGGAGCAGACCAGAGCAGTGGGGCGGAGGTTGTGGTGGTGTCAAGCTATTCTTATTCTTCCTCTTTCTTTTCGTTAATCTCTTCTACTTTTTTTAGCTTGCTGTTCCAGAATGAGCAATAGTGCCTGATTCGTACGTATTTGTTATGAGTTTGCTTATGTTTCAAGTCATGTTTGAGTCATTTTGTTATCTTTTTTGGGTTGAGATTAGGCTATTTTGCATAATTTTGTATTTTACAGCTTTTTACTTAACTTTCCCATTTTTCGATCGATAATTGGTCTTTTTGAGATGACTTTTGTGTTTTCTCATACAGTTAGAGCGCTTGATGATCCATGGACTTCAAGAAGATGAAGCTCGTAAACCGTTACGAGAATCGAGAGATAATGACGAGAAAGTCAGCGCTAAGAAGTAGCTACATGGACACTCATCCGGTCGAATATCCCGACCAGATTGGCCTACTGGGTTCACATACGATCGGATGGATCTGACAACCGACCGGATTGGCTGACGAAGACCCCATCCAGTCGGATTCTTCAGACCATCCGGCCGGATACAAGCATTACAAAATCATTTTTCAAAAGGATCCTTCAGTTACCCAGGCGAAAATGGTGGGTTGGAGACTACAAAAAGGACAAGGAACCTCAACCAAATCATCATCGAAACGTGACCAAAAATGAGAGCCCTCACGACAATTTCATACGAGTTAGATCGGGTTCTATTAGTATACCATTCATTCTCGAAGAATGCAGCAATTCGTAGTTTGTGACAAACTTCCGGGTGCATGGCATAGAAGATCAATACTCCGGAATCGCTGGAGTTAGCATAGAATTCGTCTTTCAAATTAATCGTTCATTCAGTTCAAACTAGTATTCTCTTAAACTCAAATTCTATTTTGTAGTTTTTAATCCATTGGGTGAATATTTCTTATTTGGAAATTTCTTGTTGGAATGTTTGGTTCGTTTTAAATCTTTGATTGAATAAGGTTTATTGTTATTATTTTCATTTTCAGAATTTGTGTTGGTTAATTTGGTTGTTCAATATTCTTGTCATTCTATAACTTTTATGTTGGTAATTGTTCTTATTAGAAGTATGATTTGTCAATGCTTACCAGGTGTTCGATAAGATGTTTGAGTGACAATTGTTAGTTAAGTCCTTTTGTTAAGTATTCGTATAGTTTTTAAATTCGTTTTTAAAACCGTTGCTTAGTTTTTATAATTATTAGTTACGTTATTGCAAGAAGATTGACGCTCTCTTTGGAAGATTAGTTTTAAATTATAGTTTACTTATCATAATCAAAAATCCCTTTTGTTCGCGTGTTTAGAATTAAAATTTGTGAAGATCGATATAATAAACATCGTCAACTCCGTATTTCCACTTCTTGAGAATTCGACTGGGGTTAACTTGCCCATCTACATTGAGCCCGTTCTCTTGAGGGCGAAATTGATTTCAAAACTTAAAACCTTGTAAAAGTAGGACAAGCATTGTTTAACTAAAATCAATTTTGAAAGAGAAATTAGTTCGAATCAAAATCTAGCACCGTTGCCCGAGAGTGGCAAAGGCATTGACGATGTTTATTTGTGTTAATTTTATGTTGGATATTATATATAATTGTTCTTGGTCTTCCACCCGATGCATTGATGTTATTTATTGTTGATGCAAGGTCGTAGAGGCATTAAAGGTGAGCTTTCCCCATTCATTAACAGCATAAAATGAGTAGGGAGACCGAGACGACTCTTTCTTCCCCCGATGGGAATCCATTCAAAGCAACCCCAGCTACCATGTCAAACATTCCATATTGTGGAGGCCGAGAAACCAGAGGAAGTGGAGGAGGAACAAATGGTGGACGAGGGAGAGGACACGACAACCGCACTCCACCTCGCGATCAATCATATGGCATGCCCCCGATGATGACATGCACATGAGAGACCAGCAAAACGATGCCCGGGATGAAGACCCACAGTTGTTTGCTCTAATCGAAAACCAAGAACACAACCAGGACGAGGAACAAAGAGAACCCGAGATCCTCGAAGATGCAAACAACAGGGGGACCCATCCCTAAGACATCCATCGAATCATGATGCTAGAAGATTTGATCGACCGAATACCATAGCACTTCCGAAATCGAGAAGAAGCCCGAGCCTTCAATGCTTGGGAAAATCAAGAGTTTGAGTACAACTACATTGGTACGGCAGACCCCAGCCCCAAAATAACCAGCAAAACAACGAATACGAAAACTGGGAACGGGAACCGAATCATATCCAAAATAGGGGAGAAAGGCGACCATATCGTGCTTGGCAGGATGAGAGTGCCCGAAACAACGCATATGACGATGAGGATTACGGACATTATGAGGATGATCAATATTCTGGGAATCAGGAAGAATACGGTGGACGAAGAGACTACAATGAATGTGCTAATTATGGTGGGGGATGAGCCCCTCGATATCCAAACGAGCACCAACAAAGCGACCTTGTGTGCCCAACCATCGGCCTGTGCAGCTCAGCCCTAGTCTTAGGCCCCGTGGCCCGAGACTATGATTTGAAGACCAACCATGCCAGCCAGCTACCCATTTTCTATGGCATGCCAAATGAAGACCCACTCGATTTCATTCAAGAATTCTACGCGGTGGTGTCCAGAATTCCTGCTCGGGGACTAAATGAAGGGTAGCTTAGAATGAGGTGCTTCCTGAGTAGCCTGAAGGAAAAAAGCAAAGCGGTGGCTTCTATTGCTGTAACCTAACTCCCTAATAAATTGGGATATGGTTTACAAGAAATTCATGGGTAGGTTTTACTCGGCCCAAATAATGGCGAAGTTGAGGAGGGAAATTACCAACTTCGAGCAAATGGACGGGGAATCGTGGGAACCCTACAAGGGAATCCTCCATGCATGCCCACATCATAACAACAGTTCCAAAATGGTTAATAACTATTTCCATGAGGGGTTGTTACCGATCTATAAGCAACAAGTGGAAGCGAAAGCCGGTGATTTTAGAGATTTAATTGCGAGAGAAGATGGGACCTATTTGAGCTCATAAGTGAAAAGTCGCAGCAGACGAGTTCTCGGACGAGAAAGGAAAAAGTAAACAAGGTTTTAACTTCTTGAGAGGAGAATAATAAGATTGAGGAACTCACTAACAAGTTGCGTTTTTTACAACTATGATGAAGTGAGAGGAAGAGTCATCCCAAACATCACACGAGTTGTGTGGGATTTGTGGAGCGTTTGGACATGGAGCAAATGTCAAGTAACGTTTGATGAAGATGAGGATGAGGAGGTGAACGCCATTCAGAATTTTCATCCTAACAACAAATCGGGACAAAAGTTCGCCCAAAACTACGACCCTTACTCGAACACATATAATCCTGGGTTTCGAGATCATCCGAGCTTCAAGAACGGCCCGGGAAATCCTAACTACGTGCCGATGCCTAAACAGACAGATCCTCAGTACCTAGCACCACCTCCCCCGAATAGAAATCAAGGATGTCTGAGTAATTACAACTCCTACCAAAATAAAGGCCAATGAAATTATCAACAGCGCCCTCCGCAAGGGCAAAATAACTCAAGCCAACAACAATACCAGGCTCCACAACAACAACAACAAACTCCACCTCCCTGGAATCCCGATGAAGAGTTGCGGTTGTGGCGACAACGACAAGAATTTGAGACTCTACGCAACTGAGAAGAGACTCTCCATACCATAGAGGAAAATAATCGCAACAAGAAACAGACGGACAAGTTAGAGATGATTGTAGGATAGATTTGTGAGAACTTAGTAAAGCTTGGGACCGACCGCGGGAAGCTGCCTAGTCAACCTGAACAATCAATGGCAATACATATACTCCGAGGAGGAAAGAAGGTTGATAATGGGGTCAGATAGTCTGAGGAATAAGAGGTTGAGGACGAACCGATTTTGGAAGAAAAAGAAGCAAGTGCTGACGTGCCTCCATTGAACGGCAAAAAGGTGCAATTGAAAGGATTCATAAGTCCAAAATAGATACGTTCCAGGTTCTATCACCGGGATCTTTCCATCCAAGAAGGCCAATTCAAGCAAGGAAGGCGCAGCCAAGACACCCAGACAGATGAACCAATAATTTGGCCGGCTTGGAAGAATTGAGTCAACATCCAACCAGACGGACGAGCAGAACCGGTCGGACAGCAAAATAGTAGATCCATCTGACTGGACGGACGAGCAAATCTGGTTGGACAGCAAGACAGTAGCTCCATCAGACCGGACACAACATCACACCCGGTCGGATGACACCAATGAGCAGGGTAATTCCAACCATTTTAAGCCGCAACAAGTCATTCAAGACCTCGTACCATTTTCGGGTCATCTTAAGCTGACAAAAGAGAACAAGAAGTTCATGGAGCTCTATAACATGTTAAAGAGCATGAACGTTAACCTTCCACTTCTTGACGTGATCAAAGCGATGCCGGCATCAAGGAACTCGCATAAAAGGAAAAACATTTAGAAGCGAACGAGAAAATTGTGCAGTCAAAGGAAGTGAGTGCCATATGCCACCAACTACCACCCAAATTTAGTGATCCGGGAGTTTTTGCATCATGATAACTCTAAGGGATGGGCAAAAGGCACGAGGAATGCTCGATCTAGGGGCATGGATCAACTTGATGCCCTATGCTCTATATAAACAGTTCGATCTTGGGGAGATGAAGCCAACAAGCATGCAACTTCAATTACCAGACCGCTCGGTAAGATATCCATTGGGAGTGGTCAAATATGTTTTGGTAGAAGTCGGCTCATTAATAGTCCATGTGGATTTTGTGATACTGGAATCGGAGAGGTGGACAAAGCAAGCATGGAGCACACTATTCTCTTGAGGCGACCATTCATTGCAACCTCACACACCATGATCGACGTGCGTTGAGGAAAATTGACATTATCAGTTTTTGACGAGGCGGTAATGTTTTCCCTCAGAGACATCCAAAATTCTCCATCACCCCTTTTGGGTCCCGATTGCTCTTATTTCGACTCCGTGGACCAATGCATGAGGGAGTTGTTCGGTGTCGTGCCGTTAGAAGAGTGGAATGTTGAGGACGGTGATTTTGATCCAAATGCGGAGGGGGTGGTTGATCTATATTAAATTAAAGATGAGGATATGGGTGAAATGTCTGTTAGACCCGTGTTGGAGCGTAAGATGGAATCGAAGCCGCTTCCGAGACACCTCAAATATTGCTTTCTTGAGTCCAATGAGAGGAAACCTGTGATCATCTAGCGGAATTAGTAGAGTATGAGGAAAGAGAGTTGATCAAGGTGCTCAAAAAGTACAAGCAAGTTATTGGTTGGAGCATCGGAGACATTATAAGTCCAGTCACATGCATGCACCGGATAGAGTTAGAAGGAGCCAAGACAGCGAGAGACGGGCAAAAACGTCTGAACCCAATACTCATGGAGGCAGTCAAGAAAGAAATCTTGAAACTCATCGATGAAGGAATTATCTACCCCGTGGTGGATAGTGAATGAGTTAGCCCAGTGCACGTGGTTTTGAAGAAAGGAGGAATCACAATCGTTGAGAACGACAAGGGAGATATCGTTCTGACGTGCCTAACCACCGAGTTGCGCATGTGCATTGACTACAGGAAACTCAATGCCGCGACAAGGAAGGACCATTTCCCACTACCCTTTATGGACCAGTTGCTCGACAAACTGGCGAGACAGGAGTATTACTGCTTTTTGTATGGCCTCTCTGGCTATTACCAAATAGCGATAGCTCCAGAGGATCAGAAGAACATGACATTCACGTGCCCATTTGGCACGTATGCCTACCGGAGGATGTCGTTCGGCTTGTGCAATGCCCCAGCGATATTCCAGAGGTGCATGCTCTCCATCTTCACTGAATTCATTGACGACTTCCTCGAAGTCTTCATGGATGACTTTTCGGTATATGGCTCATCATTTTCTAATCTCTTAAATAATTTATCTAAAGTGCTTGAGCGATGCATTGAGTCTTGTTTAACTTTGAGTTGGGAAAAGTCCAATTTCATGGTAAAAAGTGGAATTGTACTCGGTCATCTGGTGTCGGTCATGCGCATATTGTCTTTATTTTTATTAGTGTTTTAGTTAGTTTTTCTTATTATTATTTGTATAAGTTGGGTAGATTAAGCTTAATTTTGTAATTATACTTCCGGCTTATTTTACCGTATTATGATCTAAATTGATGCAAATAGGTGATTACTCTCTGTTTTTCATCTTATAGCTAAGTAACCGGAAGAGTTCAGCACATAAGAGATGAAGCTCAATGATTAAGAAATGATAATCGAGTGTTCCAGCGAAGAAGTGGCAGAAATTGCGAGTTAGCGGTAACTCTTACCGCTACCATTACCTTTACCTTACCGTTGAAGATTGACAGAGAGTTCCCAGACCAAACTAACGGTAACCTTAGCGGTATCTCTTTACCGTTAGTTAAACCATTAGGAAACGACAGAGAGGTTTAGCGGTATACTTCACGATTACTTTCTTACCGCTATCACACCGCTACGGATGGACAGAGACTACTCAGAGAGGGTTAACGGTATACTTAGCGATAACTCATACCGCTAAGTCTTACCGTTATCGGGCCCAGAAAACTGACTTAACCTGACTTGTGGCCCGAGTTTTGCAAAAACTTTATAAACCCCTATGTATTTCAGATTTTTACACACTTCCACACATTCCTAGGGTTAGAGAACCTCCTAGGGCCTGACAAACCCAAAGAGTGTTCTTAGATTTCTTTAGATTCTCTTCATAATAATTAGTTTTTAAATTTCTAGTTTTTCATTTAGTTTAGATTATATTAATTTTAGTTCGTGGATTTCTGATTGAACGCTGCTGCTTTTCATCTCCGTTAATTAGTAAGTCTTTTATTTCTTTTGCTTAATTAGTTTTAAATTCCTTGTTTTTATTATTCGAACTCTTGATGCGCTTTGGTTATGAATTTTCTTGTTAGATTATGATGCTCTTGTGTTGCTAGTTAGTTTCGTTATAATTTATCGTAATCTTAAGTCTTCTATTTTGTTTGCGTTATTAGTTTAATTAATCTTCTTAGAATAATTGATATTCAAAACTCCATTGAAACCCCCCCAAGCATGTATGATGAATTGTATATTTGGATGTGTTGAGTTTGTGATGATGAGATTGATGTTGGTTGTTGGCTGGACCTTATGGGTCTAGAGCCTAGATTCGTTTAGAACCATCAATTGGGTTTGTTGGGTACTAAATCTTCAAGTTAGGATTGACAACCCTAGCTTATAGGTAAGGTGTTCGATGAAATGACCAAGTGGTCGTGGAGACGATTCGAAGCTCTAGAACCCTTGTTATCTTAAATCTTTTCAAAATTAATAAATCTTATGCTCATTGTTCTTGATTGAGTATTTAAATTATTTATTTTTCTTATTTTCTTATTCGTGAAAACAAACATAAAACGAACTTCCGAATCTAGTTTTCCTCTGAGATCGACACGAGCAACTTACCCGCCTACAAGTGATCTCATTCTCTTGCGGGCGAACTTTTTAAAATTGACAACTTTAAATAAAAATAGGTGCAGAAAAGTTTGAATCAATGTGATAGCTGCCAAACATCGGGCACGATAGGGAAGTAGGATGAGATGTCGTTGGTGCCAAATCAGGTGATCAAGATCTTCGATGTGTGGGGCATCGGTTTCATGGGCCCATTTCCGAAGAGCAGAGAGTACGAGTACATACTCGTTGGGGTTGACTACGTGTCAAAGTGGGTGGAGGCGATTCCCACCCGGAAAGCTAATTCTGATGTTGTGCTCAAATTCATCCAAGAGAACATATTCAGCCATTTTGGAGTGTCGAGGACGATAATAAGCGACGGTGGCAGCCAATTCTGCAATCGTGCCTTTGACCGACTGATGAACAAGTACGGAGTGCGGCACAAGGTAGTGACTCCTTACCATCCAAAAATGTCAGGGCAGGTAGAGACAAGCAAACGACAAATATAAGCAATTTTAGAGAAGACAGTGAAGGTGAACCACAAAGATTGGGCAACCAAGTCGGTTGATGCATTGTGGGCATATCGAATGGCCCACAAGACGGTTTGAGGCATGAGCCCATCTCGGCTAGTCTACAGGAAAGCATGCCACTCTCCGGTTGAGTTGGAGCACAAGGCGGGATGGGTCGTACACGCGTTGAACTTGAATCTAGATGAAGTGGGAGGATATCGCAAGTTGGAGTTGACTGAATTAGAAGAGATTCATGACAACTCTTATGAGATGGCCTGGACGAGCAAACAAAATATCAAGGAGAAACATGATAAGAAGCTTGTTCCGAAAGACCTAGAAGTGGGGAAACTGGCTCTACTTTTCAACTATCATCTCAAGATTTTTCTCGGAAAACTCAGGTCTAAGTGGAGTGGCCCTTACTTGATTACGGAGATCAACGAGTTCGGGGTTGTCACCTTGTACGACGAGAAAAGCAACTCCACGTTCCAAGTCAATGGGTATCGTGTGAAGTTGTACCACGGAGGACTAATTCCCAAGTGCGATCTTGAAGCTGTACTATTAAGCGATTCACCTTGAAACGTTTAAGACTCAAGCGAGGTATCGTCGAGCAAAAGACGTAAAAAGTTGAACTTCTTGGGAGGTAACCCAAGTTTTTGTTGTTTTTGTCCATAGTATTGCTTATATTTTTTGTACATATTTTTGTGTGTGTTAAGCTGGAGTTGGATAGATTTGATAAAGGTGTGTTAAGTGTGTAAGGAGTGACGAAAATCAGCAATCCCTGAAAATTCGGTCGGATTGTAAAGAAAACCGGTTGAATTCTATCCCTGAAGAACCATCCGACTGGATTGGTGCAGGAGACCGGTCAGACAAAACCTTCTGTAAAACCATCCAACCGGATTGGTGCAGGTGTCTAGTCGGATGAAACTTTCTGTTGCACTATCCGATCGGATAGCAGGCACATCCGACCGGATGACGCAACAGATTTATTTAAAACCCATCGCCCATTTGCAAATCATTTCCATTTCCCTCAATTTTTGAAAGCAAGGTTCCACACTTTCAAAATTCCATCTCTACAAATCAACCACCACCAACCGCCAATAATTACATCTGAATGGAGGACGCAAATCGCAAATCGTCAAACAATTGCATCCGACCGGAGGACGCAAATCGCCAGCCCGAATTCTCGCCCAAAAACGTTGAAAATGGCCATCTTCATTCCACAAGGTATAATGGCTTTGAAACTCAAAATTAATTTAATTGTTTGGGAATTGAAGTGCAGGGAATTCGAAGGGTGATTTTTGGTTTTGAGAATTTGTGTGAAATTGGGGGTTGAAATTGAGTCGCACAGAAGGTGATCTACGATTTGTCTGAAAGAGTTTGTTGGCCAATTTTCATCTTCTAAAAGCTCGTCATGGCTTCCGGACCTCGACTAAAGCGAGGGAAGAATACGAGCAAAGGGAAGGGGGTAAGCCGGGGGAAAGAACTGAGCAATGCCGTATCATCCTTAGCACCGTTCCACCTTGAGGATGAGGGGGAGATCAAACTTTATAAATCCCTGATCACCCAGGATTTCTAAGCCTCTTGAAACCTCGACATGGCCTTTTGGACAGAAAAAGCCAACCAAGGAGACAAGACTTCTAAAGAGCTTCTGGCAGGTATCAAGGCTCTCGGGTTGGAAATGTGAGCCAAGATTTCGACACCCGGTCACCGAATACTGATGCTTAAATTTTGCACGACCTTCAAGTCTCTCGTCGACGTCTCTTTTAACTACAGGCTCCGTAATCGCTCCTACCACACCACCAAGGACGACCTCGACCTAATTTTTGGTATTCATCGAGACACGGATGAATCAGTCCTGACTGAGGAATACAACAAAAATGTGTGGTGGACTGGACACACAGGAACACCACCAGAGCCCGGATGCCCTTACAACTCCACCTCGCTTCAATCCCATGTAGTATACTTGACGTACAAGTTCTTCGTCCAATGCTTTTGGGGCAAAGAGGACATGACCAGAATGTCATCAGCCGAGCTATACACGCTATGGTTTGCGATCAACCAGGACAAAGCGAACCTCTATCCCCTCCTCACGGAAGCACTTAGAAATGTGCAGAGAGTGCATGATAAGAAGTCGGCCAAGCTCACACTGGGAACCTTATCACCGAGCTCGCCCGTTATAACAGTTGTGATCTCTACGACGAAGACGTTACATACCTGAGTGTGCTGATGCAAGTTGATATTCGGGCCTACAAAGGGAAAAAAGTGACCATTCCAGCTTTTACGGGGTATATCAAAGAGTCTGATGATGAGGAAGAGGTCGATGATGATGAAGAAGACAACGACGTGAAAGGCGACTGTGAGGGAAATCAGAATGCGGATTCTGAGCGTTATGAGCACGGAGATTATGGAGAGGTCCTTGAGTATGGAGATCATAGCGAGGGATATTATGACTCCAATGATGCTTACGAGAGTGGGTCGAGCGCTCAACATTCCCAGTACTCGAATGCGCAATTGAGGCAGACTTTAGCCTTCCAAACGAGCATTATGGAGCAGATGAACCTCATGAGCCTCAACTAGGAAAACTATGCGAGGGGGGCTCGGCAAGATGCTTGGGAGGCATACGAGGGGGTTTGTGAGAACGCTCGTGTGAGTCAGGAGGAGACTAGGGCATTCCAGAACCAACCGGCGAGCTTAGACACTAGGATTACCGTGATGGAGCAGAATCTCATCCAGTTGAGCAGCAGAGTTGAGGCGAATCACGACTACCTCGTTTCATTACACAGGCATCTCATGCAACTCGAGCAGTGATTTCCATCTCATCATCCGGACGACATGAATATGTAGGCGGGCCCGAGCCCCAATGTTTTATCATTTTCTATCCAAACTCTCATTTTTCATTTTTAGTGTTTGATTTTGTTTGATTTTTCTACTATGTGTTGTGTGCGTGAGTGTCTGTAATAACTATTCGCATGATAATTATTTCGACTTTTCCTATTCCCTTGCATTGATTCGTATGTTAGCAATACGAAAATTGCTTACTTTTGTTTGTGGGGGGGGGGGGACTCGTATTATGCATGCATAGTCATTTCGGTCGAATGGTTCTATTTGAGTTTTTATTTTGTGTCGACGTACGTTGAACTCATTTCCATGCTTATTTGTTTTTGTGCTGGCTAGCCTGTCGAAATCATGTATTGTGTAATCTTACGTTAGATTCTTTTGAGATTGTTTAAGTGCAAAATCTTATCAAAAACTACTTATATATATATTTTTAAAATAACACTTAGTCGTTAACAGTTTTGCGAAGCTCTTAAAACCCGATCATCGTGTTTTCAAAAGTTTGAAAAGAACCCTAGTAAGGAACCTTGTGTGTTTATCAACATTTCATGTTTTGATTCGATAAGTGTTTTGAGAAGTCTCTAAAGTCGCATGTGTGTATTTGGTTCTGGAAATGACGATAGGCACATATAAAACCCGATTTCGGCTATATTCAGAAATAAAAACCACTATAAATTCCTAATGAGCCCCTCAAGCCTTTATCCCGTCTCTTTGTTAGCCACGAGCATGATTGTAGCTCTTATTTCATTAAGTTTATGAGATGGGAGTTTATTTTTCATTGTTCTATTGAGATAGGACGATTGCAGGGTGGGGATTAGTGGACTTAAAAAAAAATTAAGGGTGCTTAAGATCATAAGGGCTTCTAGATGTTAGAATAAAGTCTATTAATAAAGGCAAAGTAGTATAAAGGGAACTAATTCCTATGTTCCTTAGGTTCGAACGTGTTAGTTCAAGTTTGGGGTAAGAAATAGCCTTAAGTATAAAGGGCTAAGAATAAGTGATATATTGTTGTTTTGGGAAGAATGAGGAGCAAAACTATGCTCTATGCTTAGAATTATTGATTGAGTGAGTTATTGATTACGTTTGTTCGTCACACATCTTTATATATGACATACCCTACCAAAGAACCTACATTACAACCCTAGAAAGTCCTCATCCAATTCTTGACCAAATGTGCACACATATGCGATATACAAGTTTTTGATTTTCACGAGTCGTTGAATGCATTCCTTTGTTGATCGGAGCGTATATACTTATCTTTTGAAAAACAAGAGCGAATGAGTGCACCATTATATATTTCCCTTTTGTGAGGATGTATTCTTTTGATTTCAAGGCGAAAAGGTAACACGAGCTTAGTTAAAGAGTTTTCGACAAAAATGTTTATATTTTCAAAACTATATTATATGCACAACATGACTCTTTGATCTAACTACTTTCATACTTACGTGGTTATGATTCTTTCATTTGTTTGAGGACGAACAAACCAATAAAGCGTGGGGTGGTTGATTCATACGTATTTGTTATGAGTCTTCTTATGTTTCGAGTCATGTTTGAGTCATTTTATTATTATTTTTTTCGGGTTGAGATTAGGCTATTTTGCATTGTTTTGCATTTTACAGCTTTTTACTTAACTTTTCGATTTTTTGATCAATAATTGGTCCTTTTGAGATGAATTCTGTGTCTTCTCATACAGCTAGAGTGCTTGACAAGCCCTGGATTTCAATAAGATAAAGCTCGTAAACCATTACGAGAATCGAAAGACAAGGACGAGAAAGTTAGCACCAAGAAGTAGCTATAAGGACACTCATCCGGTCGAATGTCCCAACCGGATTGGCCTACTGGATTCACATCCGGCCAGATGGATCTAACATCCAACCAGATTGGTTAACGAAGACCCCATCCGGTCAGATTCTTCAGACCATCCGGCCAGATGCAAGTATTACGAAATTATTTTTCAAAAAGATCCTTCAGTTACCCAGGCGAAAATGGGGGGTTGGAGACTACAAAAAGGACAATGAACCTCAGCCAAATCATCATCGAAACGTGACCTAAAATGAGAGCCCTCACGACAATTTCATACGAGTTAGATCGACATCTGTTAGCGTACCATTCATTCTCAAAGAACGCAGCAATTCGGAGTTCGTGACAAACTTTTGGGTGCGTGGCATAGAAGATCAATACTCTAGAATCGCTGGAGTTAGCATAGCATTCGTCTTTCAAATTAATCGTTCATTCAGTTCAAACTAGTAATCTCTTAAACTCAAATCCTATTTTGTGGTTTTTAATCTATTGGGTGAATATTTCTTGTTTGTAAATTTTGTGTTGGAATGTTTGGTTCGTTTTGAATCTTTGATTGAATAAGATTTATTGTTATTATTTTCATTTTCAGACTTTGTGTTGGTTAATTTGGTTGTTCAATATTCTTCTCATTCTATAACTTTTATGTTGGTAATTGTTCTTATTAGAAGTACAATTTGTCAATGCTTACCAGGTGTTCAATAAGATGTTTGAGTGATAATTATTAGTTAAGTCCTCTTGTTAAGTATTTGTATAGTTCTTAAACTCGTTTTTAAAACCGTTGCTTAGTTTTTATAATTGTTAGTTACGTTATTGCATGGAGATTGATGCTCTCTTTGGAAGATTAGTTTTAAATTATAGTTTGCTTATCATAATCAAGAATCTCTTTTGTTCGCATGTTTAGAATTAGAATTTGTGAAGATTGATATAATAAACATCGTCAACCCCGTATTTCCACTCCTTGAGAATTTGACTCGGTTTAACTTGTCCGTCTATAGTGACCCAATTCTCTTGCGGGCGAACTTGCTTTTTAAATGTAAAACCTTTTAAAAGTAGACACGCATTATTTAACTAAAATCAATTTTGAAAGAGCATTTCGTTCGACTCAGTGCCTGCTGCTAGAAATTAGGGTTATACCAATGGCTAGTCGATGGCATCTGTACATCAGTAATAGAAAAATAATGTGTTTTCCTTACTATTTTATGTAGATGGGCATAAGTCCCATCAGTTCGTCTATTATTAAAAAAATTAAATTATAAAACTATTGATGGGTAAAAATGTCATCGGTAATGTTTATATTGCTGACAAGCCTTAATCATTAGTGCAAAAGGCCATCGGTGCTACGTCAGCATATCCGTCGCTAAATTATGGTACTTGTAATTGATGAAACATTACCTACAAATTACCGACAAGTATTCCAATGATGAGCCTATTCCATCAATGAGACTGTTGGCATTCTCTTCGGGGGCAAAACCCTTGGCAGCGGTCGGTAATGCCATCAATAATTGGGACAGGATTGTGCCCATTAGAAAAGTCCGTCTATATTCTCTGGGATCTTTCTACTGTGTGGTGAGAATGACTCATGTCGATCTTTTGAAGAATGTTTACTGGAGTAGAGGTTTATGCTCATACAATTACGGACTTAAAATTTATACTAAACATGTAATCAATAAGTTTGAGGTTGGGTTTTTATAACTACTTAATTGAAAAGACTTGAATTAAGCAAGGGTTTTGAAATTCAAATTAAAGATAAGCAATGAAAAATGAGAAATTAAGTAAAAAACAGAACATAAAACAATTTGAAAAGAACTTAAAACCAACAAGGAAAGCATATTAATCTTAAAGTAAGTAAACGGGCAATTGAAAGAAACTATAATCAACAAGGTAACTTAAACCTAAGAAAAGAGATTAAGAGTAATTACGGAATAATGAAGTGAAATTGACCAATATTAAATCAACTATTTCCTTCTAAACCCCAAAACATTAAAAAAGTTGTATTCTTGAAATAAAAGCCTTATTATGATAAATTCTAGATCTAAGATTCACCAAAAACAAATGAGGAGCAATTAAAAATAAGGAATTAAGGAAGCTTACTAAAATGAAACACAAGATATGATCTACTAAGTAAATATGATTGAGTGGTGATTTTCAAAGGGTTGTTTTTCAAGTTACGTCAGGGTGAACTATGGTAAATTCATGAGGTTAAGAGGATAGAAAGGAAGGGATAGGAGAGGTAGTGTCCTCGTTTGACATATAAGATTGATTTTGAGAACTTGAGTTATTCGTTGACGTACTTGGTGATATGGGGTTGAAAATAATAAATGAACAGTAGAGTTCAATTAAGAACTCTTAAAATATATTTGAAGAGCAACTTGGTTAAAAGCATATGTGCGGTTGAGAAAATGTACCCATTGTGTTGGTGATGAGGGCTCCATGAGAGTTGTTTGATTCGCTAATAAAGGAAGAAGATTTGTGATATCCTAGAAGGTTTGATTATGAAGGTCGTGAGTCATGTATTGACACAAGAGTCTTGGTTGTCCTATTTATTAGAAGGAATAACCTAATAATTCCAAATTTTGGATAATCAAAGAGTTTGGGCCTTATTAGATTATGAGCACATTTTAAATCTTTGGCCGCCTTTTGAAATCGCTCTTTTCAAATGACTAGGTTTTGTTGGATAGCCCTTTGAAACTTTAAGCTATTATGTGGGCTTTCTTAGTTTTACAAAAAGTGTTATAGTAAGAGCCTTATGGTGCGTAAAATGATTGAGAGGGTTAGAACTCTTTTTAGTCTACTCTACTCGCTCTAGTCTCTCAAATGAGTAGAGTGGGAGGGACTGCTAAAGTGGCCAAATATATTAGCTCAATTAGTCTAGCTCAAGCTGAATGGATGCCTTACAGAGCTAACATTTCCTTTCCCGGAGTGTGCGGGGACCGACCTGATCGGGTGGAACATTTTAGCTCTAAGTGCATGGGAGACTGAATTGATTGATGTCATCCTCCAACCTGGAGTGTGATGGAGGACCAAATTGATTGTCAAGTAGATCAACCTGATGAATAAGTGAGCTTAGCCTACTGAAGGGCTGTCCCGGTGCATAAATTACAGGCCTTCGTAGCCCAACGACGTATAGGGCTTTGAGTAAAGAATTCGAAAAAGAATCCTTAAGAAAGGATCTCTCTTTCTTATATAAAGTACATAGTTTCCTTCTAATGAAGTGATTCTTTACTTTGTGAAAAAGTAGTTACTTATAATAAATAGTTGCTCAGACCCTCGTTCTAAATTACAATCTCTTTACATACTATTTACGCATATACCGAGTGATTATCACATTCTAACTTGAGCGCCAATGTGTCTACACCAAAAGAACCACAATGCCTTGTTTTGCAAGTTGGACTATCTCTATGCTCATCTCATTGGAAGATGTTCTGAGAATCTAAGTAAGATGGTGGAATTCCGCTCGATCCCATTCTTGAGGTGTTCTACTATTTTGGACGCATCACTGCTTATCAAGGATCCATCCTAAAATTCCCTTTTATTAGCATGTATGCCTTTATGTATAGATGTTTTGTTGTAAGAATTGGACTGGTATTGATCCTCCAATATCATTTCAATTTCCTCTTCTACTAGAAATTTGAGACAATGTGATAGGTGAATACCATAACTCGAAAAGCATTCAATGAGGGTGGCCTAAAAATCGCCTTATAAGATGACATGGTATCGAGTAATAAGAATTTCACCATTGCTACTATTCTCCCTGGATAATCCCCAAAACCACTTGTAAAGTAACTTCACCCACTGGGACTATCTTAGCTCCACTAAAACTGTATATACATGTGTTGACTGCTCTGAGCTCTATATCCAATGGAGTCTACTTAAAGCAATCATAAAACAACATGTTTACTGATATGCATGTGTCAATAACACCCTTTGCACATAATAACATGTAGTATTAGTGGTAATCACTTGAGAGTTATGCGTAACCTAGGATCCTATCATATCACTTGGGAAAAATTGAATAATAAGATCACCACTTTCATCGTGGGCACTTGGAACACACGGCCTCCCTATCTTAATCTCTTGTAGATGAGTTTTTCATGATAGGTTAGTGTATCCATCTGTAGTCCCTTCGAAAAATATCTGAATGAAACACTATATGGTGGGTGAGTCATTCATTGATTCCATTCTGAACCTTGCTTCTCTCCATTATCTCCCTCTTTTTTGAGGGTATCATGCTTGTGCCATCGATCAAGCTCTTAATCTTGGTGCATGAACTTCTTTAGGTACTGAGCCGAACTTTTGTGTTCCTTTCAAAATTAAATTCCGGTTAAACAAATGCGCGTCTACGTTTGAAAGGTTTTAAGTTCGCCCGCAAGAGAACGGGGTCACTTGTAGACTTGGCAAGCTAACTCGGGTCGATCTATCGAGGAATGGGAATCGGATTAAACGATGATTATTATACTAATATCACAATTCTATCTAAAACACGCGAACTCATGGGGTTTTGGAAATGATTCAATATCAATAAGTCAAAAAGACGAACTCTTCTTGTCTCGAGGGCGTCAACCTCTCGACAAGTTATAAGAAAAACAACTATTGTAATTCTAATGCAAACTACTAGATATCATTCTAACTATTGTAAACGATGATCACGATTATCAATCGAATAACTCAAACAACCAAAAATCACTAACAATTCTATCACCAAGCAGCACATGAAATCATTTCAATACCAAACAAGATTTAAATACTAAATGTTTCAACAAATGTAACTAAACATCTCATAACTTCATTCTCTAACCAAAAGCAATAATTCATCCGATAACAATAATCCAAAATGCAATGGTATGAATCCAAATCACCAAAAGCTTTAACAATCTACTAACGAATCATTACCAACTACTGTTCATGTCAAATTATAAACCAAATTATTTTAAAAACATCAAGACTATGAGTTTAGAGATTACTAATCGTTGAACTAATTTCAACGAGTGAAGACGATGAACGAAAGCACTTCGAGCTACGTGGAATCCCAGGGCTTGTCACGAACCCAGAATCCTAGCGAAGAATGACGGCTACTGCGAATCGAACCTTGATACGGCGTTGCACGGRTTTATATGAGAGGTGTGAGAGATGTGTCAAATCTCTCAACCTTTGTGGTGTTCTAAGGTGCCTCCAGCCTCCAAAAGGTCCCCAAGGCTCAATGATTTGAAACCCTAGCCTCCTCTGCATTTTTAAACAGCCTTCAGCCATTTTGTAACAGCCGAATCCCGAAAATCTGCGTGCGTAACGTACTTGTCCGGTCGGACAGAGGTCTTGTCCGGTCGGACAGAAACCTTCTGCCTTCTACTCCGGTCGGACACTGGTCTTGTCCGGTCGGACGGAAGTGTCTGCCAGAATTTCTAACACTGGGTTTTGACACTGGGTAACCCAGTGTGGATGACATACCCAGTGTCAGCTGCAATGTACCAAATCAGGGCCCAATTTCTTTGAAACTCCACTCGTGGGCCCACACTCGTCCACCTTAACACCGAAAGACTTCAAAATACCTAAAATAAGAAATAAAATGTGGTAAAATAAGTTGGAGATACATAAATACGAAGATATGCTAAATCAATCTAACTTATACCCAAAATTAACAACAAATCTAACTAAAACACTAGCCAAATATACAAAAATCGTGACAAATACGTGCGAGTCAGGTACACATCCTATATAAGATGCTCAATCTCATCCTTCAATAGTCACAAGCTTTAATGTTATGGCCATAATCATTGTTGAACCGAAAGAACATTATTAACTTGGGCATGCTTAACCCATCTTTATAAGTTTAGGGCCATTTAGTGTAGTCCCCAATCTCATTTTCTACTATCTCAAACTTATCCTGCTTTATTCTGAGAGGGTTATAAATGATAAATATGGACTCATGTCGAGCCCTATCTATCCCTCCCTCATCTTTATTTCTTATCCATCATGGATCTCTAATCTCAAGTTTCTTTTACTCACTTACCCTATCTCGTGTTCAGTCCACTTTATCTCTCCAATTTTGTTTAAAATATGCCTCATCTTCCTCAACATGAAATACTTGGTATACCAGGTGAGCACATTTGAAGAAGTCTCGGCATGATATTTCAAAAGTGAGGTCCTTAATGGACCCAAGCTTAGTCCTTTAGTTAGGGCGCTAGCTTTAATTACATTAGCCATATTAGGCACATCTAAACTGAAATTTATTAAAACTTGTGGCATATTCCCTTAGTGATTCTCCATGATTCTGCTGAACTTGGAACAAGGACATAAAGTTCTTCTGGGTGTGCCTTATTGCTGGTTAAATGAGCCTTGAACTTTTCTTCAAACTTGTAAAAACTTGTAATGCTCATTGGGAGTAGTTGGTTAAACCAATCCTACAACGAATCCACCAGTGTAGTTAAGAATACCCTACATCAAGCTGCATCAATATAGCCATGGAGAACTGCCAAGTTATCAAACCACTAAAGTGCTAGGTCCTTTCAACCAACGTAGGTGAAATTTTAAGTCCGTTTATATCTCGTCTAGTAAAATATCATCATAAAAAGGATGGCCTTTCTGAGGTTTCTCTTCTCTACCAGCATCTCCTTCATCTAAGCCATCTCCTTTGCATATATACCAGTGCAGGATTTATAGTTTGGGAGGAATAGTTTTATGTAGGTAATGAGAAGCTTTTTGCCTCTCCTTCCCCCTGTCCCGGCTATTTGGTCTTACATTTATGATTTTTATATGATCATTTTTGTAGCTCAAGAAGTAATATTGTGGACCTACTTGGTCCAACTTTGGATGTTGTGATGGCTGTCCGAATAGCTGAACAAGCTCTTCATCAGTGATGGTGTACACCGTCCTTGAGAAGGGGTGTTTTCTACCTCTTCATATTTATGTGGGTCAGGATCTTGTTTTTATTTCCTTGGTTGCTTTCCTCCAAAAAGCTAATTTCCCTTGAGGTTGTGTTTATCTCCTTTTCATACCCCATAATTGCTTTTGTACCTACTATCACTATATTTCTCTTGCATTGGATCTCCTTGACCATCCTCTACTTTCTCTGTCGCATCTCCGAATGCCTTCCTGAGATTTCTCTTGATTTCCTAGTTTGAATTTTTCTAAAAATATGAATAATGGTTACTTCTCACGTCTCAACTTAATAATTCAATATCACTTGACTTCCCATAGAAGGCGCCAATTGATATGTCCAAAAAGTTTGTCTACCAAGAACCGAGTGATAAACACAGTTTGACGCACATATAGCATATTTTAACTTCTTTACATATTATTTGGATGTTATTGTGTGTTTAATATGTTTTTTGTTATTTTGTAGGATTTCTGGGGATTATTTGGGCTCAAAAGAGCAAAAGGATGATAATTGTGAATTTGACCAAGGCTACGGGAAAGAAGAATCCAATGGGCCACAATCATACTCAACCCATACAACTTACGAGTTGATGGAGCCTAAAGACTCATTTTCGACCCCATTAGCGGTCGATAGTGTAATCACTACTAGGTCATGTTTCACGGAAACCACTACTGACCTAGTTATAGGTCAATAGTGTGGTCGCTATTGGGTCATGTTTTCACAGCAACCATTATCGACCCAACTATCGATCGATAGTGTGGTCTATAATGAGTCAAAAGAAGCTATAAATTGGATGAATCTAAGTTAATGACTGAGATTTGATTTCAAACCATATAATGTACCCCAAAATCTATCCAAAAAAAAAACATCATAGAGCATCATCCACCATAGATAATATAACTTTGTGAGATTGAGAGAGGCTGAGAAGGAATTGAAGTAGAGAAAAAATGAAGCAATACAATTGAAGGACCCACACACTTCAGGGGCTCAATCTTCATTTATCTTTTCATTATGCAAACTAAGTATTCAGTGAAATACGTGATTGAGTTTACAAACATGTTTAGCTATTTTTCCTCATCCTTGGGTTTGGATGAATATTGATTGAATAATTTTTTGATACTTCTTTTTATTCAAGTATGATCCCTTAGTTTATTTTTATATTTTGATATTATTAGTTCATAAGTATTTAAATGTTTATGTTTCTCAAAGTTGCGATTGATTGACAACCTTTCAGATCTATACATTTGATTAAAAAAAAAACTCTAATCAACAAGACCGAGAGGTTTGATATTAGATGTGAAGTTGTACAAATCTTTAAAACATTAAAAAGTTCAAGATTTGTACAAATATTTAAAATAATTTGGAGTTTTATATATGATTTCAAACAAATACATTGTTTCATATTTAGAATCAACGGTTTAATCACTTCGAGAGAAGGATTAAGCTACAACTAGATTGAATTATAAATAAATTGAATAAAAATATACTTGATAGGTTGAAAAGGATAAACCTTATGACATTGTAACAACTATGAACCCTGGGATATCTCCAACATTCGATTTCTCTTAACTATTAAAAATTGTGCTTTGGTCTTTTTTAGTTTATAACTTTAATATTTTATATGTCGTTTGTAATGACACAACTCAACTCATTGTATATTGTTTATAGAAAAATACATTATATAAATACTTGTCATACTTAAACCATATATTGGCTTGGTTTCAATGGTTCAATAAAATCAATTCAATGGAGGTGCAAGTGAAGACCCGAATGCATATTTGGTGTAAAATCTCAAGATTTTCGAATTAATCAGAATGAATGATGTTCAGGATGATGCAATAAGGTTTTGTTTATTTCCTTTTTCTATAAAGGAGAAAAGAAAAGTTTTGGACAATCCCTTGAGATATGGGGGAATCTAGACATGGCCCAAATGTGTCAAAGGTTCTTATTCAAATATTTCTCGCCAAGCAAAACATTGAAATTGAAAAGTAAGATTTCTCAATTTCACAAATATGATGGTGAGCAATTTCATGAAGTGTGGTATAGGTTTAGAGACATATTGAGAAAATGCCCCCAACACAGTTCCCTGTAAATCAAAAAGTTTGTTACTTCTACAAGTGTTTATGGAAAATGCCCCCAACACTGTTTCTCTTCGTATTAATTAGTTTATGGAAAGTCGGGTCACCTACCGGTTGAATTAGAGCCCAAGACATATTGGACCATTAAGAAATTAAGTCTTGACTTCAAAAGGGCTATGAGAGAGAGATGAATCCAACTTAATGAGTTGGATGAATTTTGAGAGGGAGAATATGAGAATTCACAAGTTTACAAGGAGCAAACTAAAAGACTCCATGACAAGAGGATAGAAAAATGGGAATTTAAGGCACGAGTTAAAGTACTTCTTATTAATCCCCATATTAAGCTTTTTCCAAGCAAGTTGAAGTCTCAGTGGTCCAGCCCTTTAGAAACCAAGAAAATGACGAAGAATGGGGCAATTGAGTTGATTTCGTCGGATGGAAATGCATTCATTGTGAATGGGTAGAGGATCAAAACTTATTACACAAAGAATAAAAATATGACTTTTTCCATCACCTTGATCAAACCTTGACACAAGAACACATTTATCGATGTAAAAGTAAGCCCTTGCCCGGAGGTAACCTGGCATAGTACGGTACATAACTTGTAGTATTTTAATTTTATTTTTCTAAAAAAAAATTAAATTTACTAACAATATTTTCATTGTTTTCATTGCCTTCATATCCCTATTCATGCTTTTCACTTTCCCTATTAACTTGTTGTTATTTTTGCTCAACTCTTCAACTCGTTGCTCTAGCTTCATAACTCTAAGTGTTTTCCTAGAGGTAGCCCGACGTAGTATGGTCATAATAGTACTTTAATTTTCTTTTTTGTTTTTTCTATTGAATTTACTGACATAATATCTACCGATACTTGGATCACTACTAGGTGTTGTTTTTCAGGACCCCTTATCAACTAATGCGTCGACCAATACTCGGGTCGCTACTGGTAGGTGTTTTTTAGACACTCATTATCAACCCAGCTATTGGTCGATAACAGGACACTGCCTACCTAAAAAACCCCTGAAAACTTAGATTTGCTTCATATCACTTGACCTAATTTCTTTAAAGACTCTCTAACTTTGTGTTCTAAATACAAGTCTACAAAAAGTTTGTGAAATTCATCCACAGAATCCAAGATCAAGTTATGAATATCTGACTTTTGAATTTAGGGTTCTGAGTTGAGGAAATTGGGAACTTTTTGAATTATGCTTGGAACTTTGATCCTTGAGAATTTTTAGAATTATATTGATGAAATTGTTTTAGATTTTTCAAAGGCTATGCCAATTTTTATCTTTTACTGAATCGCTATTAGGGAGTCTTATCAAACACTTGTGGAATTTCTATTAGGGAACTGCTATTATGTCAAGTTTTGATCTTTTCATTGAATTGCTATGTCAATGTTATGAGTTGTTATGTGACAGAAGCATGAAGTATGTCTTCCTTGATGATTGTATTGTATCCTTGAGATTTAGAAGCATGGAGGATGAACTCGTTGATTTTGTAGACTTGAGTTCAAATTAGTTTAAGTTTAAGGTGATAATTATGATCATCAATTGGACTCGAGATTTTCTAAATTAGTCCAAATTATGCATGTGTGTCATGATTGAGATTTTAATAGAATTCATTGAGTCCATTAGGAGTAAATTATTATAGAAATCAGTTCGCAAGTAAATTTAACTAAGAGTTTGTTTGTAGGAAATGGACGCGCTGAAAATTTTCTCAATCTTTGAAAGAACACTGATGGAAAAGATAAGTGAAATTGAGGAAGAAAGTAAGAGTGAAATAAAGAATACGTGGGAACACCAATAGCTCCAAAATTCTAAAAACAAAATAAAGACAAAGGAGGATTAAAATAATCCCCAGTTATGGTTGACTCGACTATGGTGAGTGATGAAGAAACGAAAGATAGTTCTAAGATTGATGAAGAGATGTTAAGAGATGAAGTACATAATGGAGACAGTTATGAAACTGGAGCATCGAGATGAAGAGTTGAGGAAAAAGAACAATAGTTAAAAGGAAAAGTGAAAATCATGAATAGGGATATGAAGGCCATGAAAACAAAGATGGAACGACTTGACATGGCACTAAGTACTTGGTAAGCTTCGACCAAGATAAAACACTTTTTCTCTTTCAAACTTATAACTACATAATAGCAAATAAGTTTAAGGTGAGGGGGGATTAGAAATGCAGTTTTTTTTTTTTTTGGCCATATCATTTTTTCATTACATATAGGACTGCATTAGTTTTTGTTTTTAATTTATTATTTCCCAATATGTGCGTAAAAACCATTTTTATATAATCCCAAACTTAAAGGTTTATTCGTCCTCAAAGAAACAAAAGAAGTAAAAATAGAAATAAACACATGAATGGACATGGGAAATGTGATGATGTAGTTGCTATAATAGCATAGTTTTGAAAATATAAACGCACTAACAAGAAACAAATCATTACACTATTTTTACACTTATTCTTCTTATCCGATCGATGATCCTCACATTGATAAGTGTTTGCTCATTCACACAAGTGTATAACATAGGACTTGTATACTCACAAGATCATGTCAATACATGCACTCAAGCAAGATTTGTAAGTATGTATCTCTCTAAAGTTTTGATGTGCACGAAAGACAAGAATTATAGTAGGTCTTTATTCAAGTTTTAATGTAGGCTCTTTTGTAATGTGTGGAATATTTGAAAAGTGACTAAAAATACGAACAAACATATGAAAATACCACTATTATCATCTCTTCTTAAAAACTTATAGCTTTTTATGCTTCATCCCAACCCAAAGAAACAAAACCTTGTAAACTTAATCCTTTATGAAAATAGGATTTTTCTAACCTTGGTTTTTTTTATGACTCATTGGTCACATCCCGGCTAGACGCTTTGATTCCGAACATGGGAGTAGATTGATGACGCTTGTTTTATGATATTTAAGTATTTCGTTTATTATATCATTATTTGAGTATCTTGTTTTGAATGCATATTTTGACAAGTAGCTACATGTTTTGCAATATCATCTTGAAATGAGAGTGAATAAACCATATTAGGCTTATGGATATTTAACATAGATAGTTGCATAAGTACCAAGAGGGCGTGTGATTCTTTGTGAAAACTTTTATAATCTTTCAAACTATTTTCAGTCGAATTACATGATATTGTATCGAGAGAGCGATACATGGGTAATTCAGTCTATAATTTAAAGAGAGAGAGGGAATATTAGATGACTTTTGTGATTGTTTTATATGATAAACATCAACTAACATTATTTATCATCAATATAAGAGTTGTTAGTCGAAATCATTATCTTGGAATCATCTCCCTCCCCTTGTTATCTCCTCAGTTATTTTGTTTATTTATTTTATTTTATTTATTTTTACTTAATTAATCATCAATATTTATTTTTTATCTAAATAAAATTCATGCTAATATCATTATCTTACTCGATAAAATAGTTAATTAATCAATGTAGAATACGATCTTGTTTGCCACTACTACTATTTAAACCTGTAAACTTGCGGTGTTTAAAATAATAGGCAAACAATAATAAATTTTGAGTTTGCTTCGAGCAAATCAAAAATACCCGAGCAAAAAAATCAACAATTTTGTTGTGTTTTGGTGGAAATTAATATCAAACGATTTTTGAGAGATTTAAGCGTCGATTTGGAGGATATAGAAGCGTGAAGAGTTGTAAAGTCCATGTGCGTCGTTAAGAGAGAAAGTGTCGATTGTAAAGAGAAGTTGTAGAGCATGCATGGACAAAGAGAAGGTGCTTGCAGTTAGAGGTTTGGTATTATGGGAGGTATGGTTGTGTATTTATTAAAAATGTGTATAATTGGGCTTAAAGAGTAAATTGGTGATTTAGTTGGCACAAATGCTCATTATTGTACATTTATTGGTCATTCTCCTATTTTTTGAAAACTCATTGAAAATCTGGGACAAATATAAGATTTAATATTCGAGTTTTGAACAATTTAGATTAATATTTTCCAAGATTGCTTATGATTTTGTTGAATTTTGATTCTAAGTGTGTTTTGTGTGTGTGTGTGTGTGTGTGTGTGTGTGTTTTGTAAATTTAGTGCACACTTCTTGAAGTAGATATTTGAAAGTGAAAAAATACATCTTTTTTTAGTTACCGATGTTTTTTTCAGAAGTAGTGCATTTGATTTAGAGAAAAAAATGAAATCATAACTCATAGACAACTCAAAGCTTTGGACCAATTTTTTAAAAGTCCTACGAGAGAGCGAACCAATTTTTTACCGATTAACATTTATAATTCAAATGAGAACCATGTCCTTATTTGTGAACCTTGGGTCAATTATGGCCTTAGATCTAATTAAATGTATGGATCAATTTTTTGTGTATTTCCTTATTTTATTAAAAGTATTAGGATTGTATAATAAAAGCACTGCTAGTAATGTATATAACTGAAATATTAATAAAGCACTATGATTGTATAATAAAAGCACTACCGGTAAATAATAAAACCACTAGTTCGCAGGTTCGCAAATAAGGACATGGTTCTCATTTTAACCCACCCCTATATATAGGATTAGGTTCAAATGATAATCATGTCCTTATTTGTGAACCTATGGTCAATTATGGGCCTTAGATCTAATTAAATGGATGAATCAGATTTTTTGTGTATTTTCTTATTTGATTAAAAACATTAGGATTGTATAATAAAATCACTTCTAGTGTATATAACTGAAATATTAATAAAGCATTATGATTGTATAATAAAAGCACTACCGGAATATAATAAAAGCACTAGTTCGCAGGTTCGCAAATAAGGACATGGTTCTCATTGGAACTCACCCCTACATATACACACACACACACAGTGTCTGTATGTGTGTGTGTGTGTGTGCGCGCGCGCGTGTGTATATACACACACACAGACACACACACACACACACACACACACACACACACACACACACACATATATATATATATATATATATATATATATATATATAATATATATATAGTATATGTGTGTGTGTGTGTGTGTGTGTGTGTGTGGGTTGGGTTCAAATGGAACCATGTCATTATATGTGAACCTAGGGACTCATCTTGACCATTAGATTGGATAATCTTGGTGGTTGAGAACATGACATGTCAGCAGGGTAGTTATGTAAAATACTGCATTAAATTAATAAAAAATGTGTTTTGGACATATATCAACGTTTATAAAGAGCACTGCATTGCTCTTTAGAAAGCACAACGAATAAAGAAAAGAAGGCACTGCGACTATATACGAAAAGGCCATCACAAAATTCGTCTACAACTACTGTCAAGTAGGTAAAATCAAAATTTGAAAAAAAAAATTCAAATCTTCAACAAACCATAACTTTCTCAATTTTTATTCGTTTTAAATAAAATATATATCAAATTAATCACATTCCCAATATCTACGATTTAAGATACATATTGCATGTTTACAAACATAAAATAAATACATGTAATTAAATTAAAAAAAACTGAATAGTAAAAACATCGCATATGACTAATATTTAGCACTACAGTACTGTATACAAAAGCACCACTATTTACGAGTAAGAATCTGGATCTTTACTATATAACTAGTGCTTTTATAATAAAGTAGCAATGCTTTTTTAATATGTTGGCAGTGCTAATTTATTAGCCAGGACAAGCTTGACAATCTCAGGAGTGCTTTTCTCATAT
>BMAC01000022.1:327913-342913 GCA_014905375.1 Phtheirospermum japonicum | reverse complement strand
AATCTCACCTATACTTTAAGCAAAGCACAATTAACTTTGAAGTTTCGATGAGAGCACTTCCGAAAAAAAGAAAAAGACGCACCTTGATTATATAAATTTACCAATCAAATCTATTGAGTTTTTCTAATTAATCTAATTATTTGTGATGTTACAATGTACTCCCCGTAAACTCGCGATGTCCTCATCGCGCTCAAGCCATCTTAGGATCCATTTTCAGGCGTTGAGATTCTAGAGGTGGTTTTACAGGTTCAAGAGTTGTAATCATGGTCTGTCCTGGTATTGGGCTCTCTCTACTAGGGTCTTCTCCCTCATGGGCTTTCCATACATGCCATAATCTTGTCCCTTATAGCACTTATAGTTCCTGGTTTCTTAGCTGGCAAACTGCTCTGATATCATTTATAACACCCCAATATCGCTCTCCAGGCCTGACATTTAACCCAATTGTATTTCAAGAGTCTTTTCTAGGGTGCTTTGTCGTCACTCACGCGCCCCTTGAGAGACTTTCCAATATGTCACTCATTTCACCTCTACTGCAGGCCAAGAACGCTTAAATTTGGAGTTTTGATAAGAGGGTTTCAAGGAGGTGATCTCACTTTTACAAAAGTCAAGTGTAAGAAAACTTAGAATATAACTTATAATTGAACGAAAAATATAATCTCTTTAAAATAGAGACTTCAAATTAATATTAATATATTTAATTTATATAAAATAATTTAGACAAAAAGTTAGTACGCTAGTTCAATCAACGACTAGATAGATAGATAGATAGATAGATCGATGGGTAGATAGATCGATAGATAGATAGATAGATAGATCGATAGATAGATAGATAGATAGATAGATTATTAAAAATCTAAATAATTATTGTGTAAGATTGTTGAAAGATATAATAAAAAATAAAATCATAATGAGGCAACAAAGACAAAAATGCTGAACTCGGTTAAATAAATTCTATGATTTTACTATTAATCTAAAATAAAAAAAACTCAAGATAAATAAATAATATATTAAATTAAAACTGAGTATTCATAAAAATAAGTTAGAAACTATAAAAAAAAAATCTAAATAATAATAAATAAGATCTAGAAAATGGAAAAAGTTTATAAAATCAAAATGAAAAGTCCATAAAACCAGTTAAGTAAATACTAAATATCTAAATATTTATTTCATAAGTTTTATAAGAAATATAATAAAAATAATATAAAATATTATCTAACAAATGAGGCAACAAATTATATATCATCTAGCATAAAAGGTTATATAAAGATACTTTAAGTTTTATGACTAAATAATTGTTTGTGTACATTTGTAAATTAATGATTCATGACCAATCACTATGGCTTGAAGTCTTGAACAAGTGATAGTCACACATAGAGGGTTTATTACTATTGTTTTTAATTTTTTTTAAAGAAATAATATATATAATTCTTTATTTATATGATTCTACAATTGACATTATGATCCACAAATCATCCCAAGTCATTTCCGAAAATACTGGCTATAATAAGATAGTCTACAGAATCTCTCAATAAATTTCGTGATACGACCCTCAAAATTAGAATAGTTTGCTTCATTTTTTTTTTTTGCCTTTTCTTAATTTTGTAGTTTTCACTTATTTTATAATATTCAAATTTTTTTCTTGATTAGTAAAATAAATAGTTATAATTTAATAATAATTAAATATATTAAATAACTATTTAGAATTAAAACATATTTTAATATTTATTTAATGGATTATATATTTTGTCCAATATGTTTATTATCTTATAATACTTTTAAGTTTTCTTTAAGTTTTAGTACTAAGATTTAATAATAATTGTTTCTTAATTAATTAAAACTTATTTTCAAAATGTTTTAGATTTAATTTATATTATTTTAGTAACATTTCTGGTTTTCTTGAGGCTTTTTCATTCTTGAATTTGTTTGATAATTAATTTAAATTAAAATAATTTTATGTTTATTAAAGTAACTTCATAAATTATTTTATATATTTATTGTATTATAGAATTTCAACATTTTCTTTTATTCTTTGTAAATAATTATGTAGAATTTAATTATAATCTCACATGTTTTAAACATATTTTAAAAATGTGATTCATTTTATAATACTTTATAAAACTTCTGATTTACTTGATTTTTCTATCATTTATAAATTCATTATAATTATTCATAATTAAAATATAACTTTTGATATTTATTTAACTAACATTCTTTTTTTGATTTATTTATTATTTATTAATATTTATATTTATTTTTTATTTATAAGAAATTGACCAATAAATACAGACTAGAAGGTTTTTTTTTGCCCACTAGATCACACACCTTTTTTTCCACTACATACAAGTTTTGCTTCTTTTTTTTACCATTAACTTTTTAACCCAAAATTAGGACTGTTTGCCCCTGTCTTATATCATAAACCTTAATCCATTCCCATCCGCCATCTTAATCTACCTCATGCCACCATTTCATCAGTCATCTTTCTCAGAGTTGCATTGATCGTTGTATGGTTTTATTCTCAATTTCGTGCGAATTTACTTCTCAACTCCATCGCCTACATCTACCATCTCAGGAGCAAGAGAGAGGGATGATTTGAAAGACTGGGGCATCGACTCCACTTTTATTTTAATTTAAATTTGCTCTTTGATTCTGAACATTTTGGAGATATGATTATTTGGTGGTGGTACTTTTTATGTGCAATGTATGTGATTATAGGGTGTGGTAATTCTTTTGTTCAGTATTCATTATTTATGTGGATGGTAATGTTAACTCTGCAAAAAGAAATAGTGGTAGTGATTTTCTAGGGGTCAGTATGTGGGATTATGCATTCATGGTGTTTTTGTATTTCCATTTAGTGGTAGTTCTAATTGGTTTAATGACTATGTATATTATTATTATTCATTATTTTTATGTGTTATATCTGTGGGTGCAGTGCCTTTGCAACTCATCATTTGTTGTGAGATTCACATGGAACAGTTAAGGATTCTTACACTCTATTAGTTCTTATATAACCTATGCCAATTTGTATGGAGAAGTTTTTAGAAGGTTTAATTTATGTCAGAATGATGTCGTGAAGCTTCGTTACTCATTGCCAAACTGTACAAAATGCTTCCTTAACGAGGAGAATGATTTCAATATGTTTTCTATTGGGGCACGTATATACAAGGTGCAGTGTGTCAATATTTTTGTTCTAAAAGAGATTTCAAACTCGATCATTAGTCGGGTTTCATCGGTTGACGATGTTTTGTGGTTGAGGAAGACGGTGGGTTTCTGGGGGATAGATTTAGGTCTGGAATCACAAAAGCATTTCCTTTCGAATGAGTGGACTAGTTATATCAATTGTGTTGTGTAGAAGTTTGTCAGTGTTGATGACTTTTTAGATAAGTTGAAGAAGTACGCCATCGGGGTCGGTTCCAAGTTTTGATACAAGAGGAATGATAGTGTCTATGTGAAAGATGTTTGTGTGAACAACGATGGGGGAGTGGACTATACTTGGTCTGTCAATTGGTCTGTAGCGTCTTCTAGCAGAGCATTTTTTATACACGGTCTGAATAAGGTGCACTGTTGTGGAGGTTTATTATGGAAGCTAAAGCATCGCAGATTGGATTCTGGTCTTGTCATCTCTTACATTGATTCGGGTGTATGTACAATGCTTCCTTGTGGCCAAAGAATGTCATAAGTTCAAGTCCGTCTATGGATGCGGCATAACGTACAAGGTAGCTATGAAAGCAAATAAAAAGGCTAAGGGCCGGCTTTATGGTAGGGAGGTGGAGTCTTTTAACAAACTAATATGGTACAGGGGCATTGTGATGGAGCATTTGTGCTCGTATTTTGAGATTAAAGTTTATGAGTCGATGGGTAGGTTCAAGAGGTTGTTTATGGCTTATGCAGGCTGTGTTCGCGAGTTTGAGTTCTGCCTCCCCGTTCTTTATGTGGATGGGACTTTTAGCAAGAGCGTGTACAAGGGTCAAATACTCACAGTGATAAATGGAATATTTACTAGTGGTAGTAATTGAATTACCTCCACTAGTAATCCTATTAGTAGTGCCAGTGATATTGGTCTGTCTTTTTCAAGTCAACTTATTTATCCTTTTTGTGTGTGTGTGTGTTTCTTGTGTTTTTTGTGAAAGTGCAGGCATGTTCCCACTTGCCATATGCGTCTGTAACTCTGAATCTAAAGATAATTGGTTCTTCTTCTCCCATTTGAAGAAAGTTCTGGAGCCCGAAGCGAGAGTGATTACATTAATTAGTGATTGTGGGCATGGTCTGTTGAAGGCGTTTGATGAGTTGTTTCCAGGGTGCCCAAACCTGTATTATTATAAGCACTTGACATTTAACCTTGAGAAGAGGTTCACAGGTCGAGGTAGTTCATACATTTTAAGCAAGGCGAGAGATCTTCTTTCAAACTTTCATACTCATCTACAGAGAGAGAATTCCCTCATAATCTTAAACTTTTAAGGGAAGTGGGTGGTGCATCCACTATTGATCTATTTCTATTGACTATGCCTGTGAAACATTGGTGTCGGGCATTTTATCACGGTTGTCGATATGGTATAATGGAAAACGGGCTTGCTAAGTCATTAATAGTTGGATTAGGTTTGAACGCACGATGCTGGTGTATAGCTTTCTTGAACATACCAGACTGAAGACCATGGAGATGATCGGAGAAAGGAGTATTGAAGTTGATTGATGGATGAGTAATCTCACTCCGAAAATGGAGACAAAGTTGGTATGTGCGATGGATAAGTCTTGGACATTTAGGGTATATTATTCATTGTCGGGGTTGTATGAGGTGAAAAGTGATTATTCTCACTCTGTAAACCTAAATGACCGCACATGTTCCTGTGTAAAATGGCAGATTAACTATTTCCCTTACCCACATGCTCTTGCCGCGATTCAAAATTCTTCACAAGGTGATGTTTACGATTACATTGACAGCTAATTCCATGACGATACATTCAAAAAGCGCTACAACTTTCCTATTCATCTAAAATCAATGTTAATGAAAACAATATGGAATCGACAAGCGGATATGTATTTCCTTCCATCGCAAAGAGACCTCTGGAAAGACGTAAGACCATCTGTATTTTGTCAAGCGGGAAGCATGTGAAAAAATCCATCACATGTGGTTTTTGTCACAAGAAAGGAAATCATAATAGGGTTACGTGTACTGAAGCTATGGAATAGAATTTCTATCATAGAAGTGTTTTTATTTATTTTTCCTTTTGTTTATTATTTATGTGATTTTGTAAATATTACTAACAGTTTTAATTTTATTGCTTATGTGCAGTCAAGTCCTTTATGTTTTATGTAATTCTAGGGATATGTGTTTCATTCAATAAATATTACAGGTGATGATAAAAAAGATTAGTGCTTAATGTTCAACTACCAGTATTACCAGTACCAGTAATATAAACACCAGCACCAGTAATATAATTATGAGTGCCAATAATCTTATTAACCTAATAAGAACACTTGATTATTGGTACTGGTAATGCATCTACCTGGTTTAGAAAAATAAGTACAAAATATGATTCATCGTTTATTCATGTTATAAAATATCACAAAAATAGATAACCTTATATTGTGTAAAATAATACAAAATATGATTCACCTGTCAGTATTTTCAGTACCAATAATATGATTACCAGCAATATAATTACCAGCACCAGTAATATGATTACGAGTGTTAGTAATTTTATTAACCTAATAAGTACACATGATTATTTGATAGTGGTAATGCATATATTTGGTGTGGAAAACAAGTACAAAATATGATTCTTCATTCATTCATGTTATAAAATATCACGAAAACAAGAAAATATTCAGTTATGAAAAATAATACAAAATATGATTCTACATTCATTCGTAATCATCAAAATTACATAACACTTACAAGATCTAAAACATAACATATTTTAAACATTCCTAATAATATTCATCCCAAGTAAGATTCACACACGCAACAAATGTGTGAAGCTTAAAATGTTTTTAACATCCCTCCCAATGAGAAAATTACATAATCTTATTTTGAATACACACTTCATTAAGACTGCTTCAACGATTTAAGTTATCCAATAATCTTCTATTTGAAACTAACCCATTCTTTCTCTGTGGGTTCCCTCTCCTCAATCAAGCACTCCATGAATTGCAGCATGAATCCAGCACAATCTGACCTGTTGGAATTAAAAAGTCAAGTGAAGTTAGATTTACCACTGCTAGGTAATCGGGTTATCACTTCCAGTAATCAGATAGCAGTTATAATTATATTGTAACTTCAGGTTACCATATGAGAAATTGAGAAGAAAAATCTTAATTTTTTTTCACTTACGAGTTCCCTCCTTGATGGGGGCAGTTAAGGTCTTAAACCAACACATAGTTGTCTCCATTCAAAGCCTGCTCAATAATCACTTGTCTTGTATTTTTCTCATCCTCACTCATCGGTACCTACTGCACAATCAGTTCACCATCATTGTGACCCATCACGGTTTCACAATTATTGGATGAATCATCACTATTAGTGAAGAGGCTGGTGTTGTATACGTCCATTAGCAAGTTCTTGAAGATCTTTGCCAGATTATGCGCCCTTGATGCCACACGTCATCTTCATCGAGCAAAACCTTGTTTTTCAACATCACACTCGAGTTATTATGAAATATTATCTTCTTCTGGTTGTCGATACATAAAAGGGTGCAGTGACAATTCTTCCCGTGGTGCATTAGGATCAACACTTTGCTTTAACGACCAAATCTCTTCCAAAATGTATCGATGAGGTTTTTTTTAATATCAAGTTCTTTCCCACTGACATTGTCTTTTTATTTCTCTAGAATCCCATAATGAAACAAGTTATAGTGTTGATTATATTTAGAAGAGAAAAAGTGAAATTCCCATAACTGGGGTGTAGTGGCATCATGCTTGGAAGAAACACTTATGGAAGCCTCGGTTGGAATGAATGATATTGTTCAATTCTTTTATGGATCTACTTCATTCCTCATCATCTTGATCTACTTCTTCACGAACTAAAAAAAAAACATCACACAAATTGATGATAAGTATTATTATACAAGATGTATTTCACGGATTTACCATATTACCACAAGTAGTAATATGATTATAATTACCAAAACAAGTAATATAATTACCACTACTAGTAATATTATTACTATAATCAGTAGTTTTAAGGAAAACTAAATGCTTTTTTGCTTACATTGACATCAACTTCCTTCTCCAACATGACATCAAGGATCATCTCCTTGTTTATACTTGGTTTCATGTAATCACCAACAACTTCATGGTATGTGGGACATCAAAACATATATTAAAAAGAGATATTGTTAATTACTTGTTACAACTTTTTTTTGTATATATATTGGAATTTTTATCAAGTATTTTTAAATATTTTGGTTGTTAATTACCTATTTGACTCCAAGAACCCTGCATAGTGCTTCTTCAGATCATTATTCAGGGTCTTCCACGTGCTTTTCTACATGAAGTTAACATCAGACTCAACTACTTTTAATGCTCTCATCTTATAGTATACATTGGCCTTCTCTCTCGCTTTGGCTTCTTAGCTTGCGGAATCTTCCTGATTTCTGGCTCTTTTGTCAAATGTTTCTTCTTCGGCTCCAAGTCTTGTTTCTTTGTTGGTTCTGGTTTGCTTTGTTTTGGCTTTTATGGTACCGGAGGACTATTCAATTTCTTTAGTTTTGATGCACCACGGCGGTTCGCTTTCATATTCTTCTCGATCGAGTGTGGTTCCGCCAGTGGTTTGTCTATTTTTGGCAGTTGCATCTTCAGTCTCTTTTTGAGGGCCTATCTTGCCGAATGTCAACAGTCTTAGACCTAGTTATCATTTTTGCACTGCGATCGATTTCCTCTAAGTCAACACCAGTCGTTTCCGGTTCATTTCCAATAATCACGCCACGTGGGATTCTCAGACTTGGCTTTGCACGTATCGCCACAGGCTCTCCTCTCTACGAGATTCTTCATCCTCATCATCTAGACAGTTGGAAGGCAACTTGGCCATGGGGATCCAATTGGAGCTTCATTTTTCTCAGGATCTTTATCAGTCTCGGCCCCAGTGTTTTTGGACGCAGTTGTTATTTTCATAGTCCGATCAAGTTCCTCTAAGTTGACATCCGTTAGCTACGGTTCGTTGTCAAATAAAACACCACTTAGGACTTTAAGGCTTGGTACTTCATGCACCGTTGCAGACTCTTCCTCTTTATCCATCACTCCAGCTTCATCATCCACATCTTCCAAAATTGCATCTCCACAAGCTTCTTTATCAATCGGGCCAGTCCCTTTCTCATTCTTGACATTTGGCATTTGAGATTCATGCGCCACATTTTCTTCAGTGTCTTTTTGAATTTACGGTGAATTTGGTGGATACTGATAGCTGGAAGGTAGCGTGGCCACAGGACGGCACTCGGATCTTCATAACTTGGTACACGAAACTTTATTTCAAGCCTCTTTTTTAGGGCTCCAATAATCTTCTTGTCTGTCAGCCTCTCATTCTCGAGTTTTTTGATCTTCGCATCAGAAAGCAGCAACATTTCTTTAGAGACTCCCATGATTTTATTGATGTTTGCCTAAATATTCTCCAAGAGGTAAGTAGCTTTCTCTCTGCTATCATCCTTCACTATCTCATTCATGTCGTCCAGCAATCGTTCAAACCCGCCCATCATTCCTCGTACCTTCACATCATGTTCTTCTTTCTTAGGACACGCAATAGAATTTTACTTAAATGTTATTATTGGTTATAACAACCAATAATCTAAGAGTATCACCACCAGTAATCCAATTACCAAAAATGGTGATTACACTACCAGAACCAATAAACTTTAGTATTTATAATTATCATCACTGCCAGTAATATTATTACCACAACTGGTAATCACATCATCAACAGAAAAGAAATTACCATAGGAGAGCAATATAGATTACATGTACTTGTAAAAAAACTTAGAAAACTTTTTTCCTAAATATTTTATGTATCCTGTGCTTCAATGTCGTCCTCCTCCTTCACATCATTATCTGCGCACACAAGTTCTTTTGCTTGATGTGATCATCATATTATACTTCAACGTCTGCATGTGAACAAACCTGCAATTGACTTTGATGATATCCAATAAATAACTCAAACTCTGAAACCCGTGAACAAACCTGCACACGTATGTCATCGTGTTCTTGCTCAGTAGACTCACCAACATTATCCACCCCCACACTCGGCCAATGAATGATCACTCAGATACAACGAGACCGATATTGCCACCTGTCTCCAAACCCCCTTCTCCACGTCGTACGCTAAAAGCTTGTCCAGGTCCGACCGCATGAAACACAATGTCCCATCGATACAAACTGCCTAGGACTGAAAACTCAGCATGAGTGGCAGCTTATTATTACTCGGCATGCTCCAGAGTCGGGCCCATATTTTTTTCCCCAAGTCGTAGAATTCGTACTCCCTCTCGCAGCTAACCAAATGATTTTATAAGTCGGGCTCATTTTTTTTTTCATTCAGATTCATCCCGACGACCATGCAGGACCAGACCTTAACTGATCGGGCCGACAACTCCTTCAAAGACCTCGTTAAGGGGTTACAAAACGTAGAAGCTTTTGTGGCCGATATCGAGGAAGCAGCTGAGACTGCCAGCCGATCCTGATGGGTAGCAACTTTGTCAACAGCGAAAGTGTTAGTGGCGATTTATAAATGCTGATATCCTTACTTTTATTTTAAAATTATATGTGTTTATACTTTGGATATCTCTTATTATTTTAGATTTTGGTTTATTTATTTATTTTCGAAAAGGGGCCTAAAAGTTTCATTTTAAAAACGGGGCCTATAAGTTATGATTTCGAAGTGTTTTTCTTTAAAATTACTTTTAAATAGTAAAGTCAATATTATATTATATTTTACCCTTTTAAAAGTGGGGCATTGCAAAGTGATTTAAATTCGAGAGGATGCTACCTTAAAACTCAATTTATAATTGATAGAAATTTAGATTATTTTCTTATTACTACTTTTGCTGCGCAACTCAAAGTTTTATGAAATTCTCGACTTTATTTTAATTTTACAATTCGATATTTACGTAATACTAAGTCTATTTTTTCAAATACAAACTATATTTGTTTTATTGAAATCGGGGCGTTATCAAGAGTGGAGCAGCAGGCGGGCAACAACTGGATCGATTTGTATTGTGTGGATTAAAAGTGATTTATGAGACCGATATCACACAAATATTTACCATATGGTAGATATATAATAAATATCAGATTTCAAACATAGTTAGGTATTTCTATTGTGAATTTCAATATATCGAGTATTCGATATTCACAATATTTAAAATACTAATTTTAAACATAGTTAAGAACACTTTTGAAAACAAATCCAGCAAGCTCGTACTTCAAGAAAGATCCAAGAGAAAACAACTCATTCGAAAGAGCAATTTTTTTCTCTAACTCTTTGAGCCATGTTTGGTTTAAACTTCGAAATACTTAAATTAAGATTTTACATTCAAGTTCTCATTTATTATACGATTCAAAATTTCAATTCACGATCAAAAATTTCTTATATCTAATCCTTACTCATCTATCTTACCTCATAATTATTAAAATTAAATAATATTACTAAATATAAAATATAATAATACACCTCCCGCGTATGATTTAACAGTAAAGGATTTATACAAATAAAAATTCTTAAATAGGCCCTACAATTCTCAAAATTGTCCCTTGCTACGACTCTCGTGACACTCCACCTAACCTGTAAGAAAAACTCTACCGAAACCATAAACCTAGGTAAAATTACTCCAGAACTCCGATTGGCGGTTCTCGGTGGTAGATATCACTGGAAAGTAGATCAGCTATGGCGGGCGTTTCATTGAAATGTGGGGACTGCGGAACGCTCCTCAAGTCGGTGGAGGAAGCGCAGGAGCACGCCGAGCTAACCAAACACGCCAATTTCGTGGAATCCACGGAGGCCGTCCTTAATTTAGTCTGCTCCAACTGCGGCAAGCCTTGCCGCTCCAAAACCGTACGTTTCTTCAGCTCTGTTTTCATATCAATGATTCTTTCCTTCTCGTATGCGTGCGGTATGTAGTGTTGATCGTGTTAATTGTTAAGTTGTATGAGTGTTTTTTAATAACAGTCGTTTAATCACATGAATTCGATGATTGATACTTCCCTTTTTAATGTCAAATTGGATATAATCCGTTCAGTTTTTTGCTTGTATACGTGCAGCAGATGCGTTTGTATTTCCTGATGATGATGAAGGCACTGCACAACTTATTGAATAATAAATATCGCCCGTCATACTTTTCATATACATATTCATACTCCTAGGGTAGAAAGTTATACTTTCAAAACACTATTTACATTGTTTTGAAGAGTATGACTTCTCACTTGAAAAGTATGACCGTCTTAGTTTTTGCCTAGATACTAGTAGGGGTCTTAACCATTATCCACAGGAAATAGCTTGCTTTCTGATCAATGTCATTTTAAGGAGAATTTCGTGTACAGCTTTGTGGTTGTTGGGAAGCCATGAAAATCTTTGTGATTATGATACTTTTGATTTTTTTTCCAAAAATAGTATGAAGATATATGTCTCCATTATAACGCATAACTAAAGTAATGCATAATCTTTTCAATAGCTCACCCATTATTTTGGATTGTTTTATCATAAATTGTCTCCTTCACTTCAACTGAGGTGTTTTAACTCTAACCTTTCATTTTCTCAAGTTCTTTCAGAGGATTTGCGCTGGTTATAATTTCCTTATAACATCACGAACCACCATTGCCTAGGGTTTTTCCCCTCTATGGGCTTACCTACTCAATTGTTACATAGTCATTTGATAATTATTTGATGCATTTATTTTGTTGTTTCTTCATCCACATTTTGACACTCTGGTGACTGGTCTTAGTTATTGAACCAATGACCTAGGCTCACTAGGATATTTCATGCTTTGACATCTGGTTATACATTTATACGCATATTATTATGTTTTGTTAGCAGGCCTTTCTCGATCATGTGCCATTGATTCATATAATGGTAACAATTTGTTATTTTACAATTCTATGGCATGTGATTGTGATGGTGTTGATGGTCACTAATTCCTTTTTTGCTGGATTCAGGAGAGTGATTTGCATACTAAGAGGACAGGTCATACCGAATTTGTGGACAAGACTTCAGAGGCTGCAAAGCCAATAAGTTTGGAGGCGCCAAAGCCCAAGGATGATGTGGAGATGGAAGAGGCTGGCAATGGTAGTAGTCAACAAGAAGGTAGTCTGTGTGTGATTGCCTGGCTAATGATGCTTGCTCACGTGCGTGCATGCTACGTATTGCCTCTTAAAAACCTTGAGTGGGGCATTTTTGTTTTCCACCTTTTTTCACTATTTTATACATAATTGATTCTAAGCTGTGAGTATTTATAGGTTGAATGTATGGAAATTTGTTTCCTGTCGTGATTTGTTTTGTAGGACAAGAACTACGTTCCATTTTTGAATGCCTTTCCTCGATCTTGAGAGCTCATGTTCATTCCTCTTCTCATTCTAAAATTTGCTGAAATCTTGATTTGGTTTATTTAAGAATTGGTTTGAAGTTTGCTAGACATACCGCTTAATGAAGCGGATCGTCTTTCTCCTATTCATGTGTGACTGTTCTTTGTTAAAAAGCTGCATTGTTATTACATCTTAATCTTATCAGCTTAGTGCAGCTGTCTGATGCTTTTTCTGCTGTTCAGAAATGGTTGTTCCTGAAGTCAACCATCAGCTGTTAGCAGAACTTGAGGAAATGGGATTTCCTAAAGAAAGGGCAATTCGTGCACTTCATTCTTCTGGTATGTTTCTCTCTTCATTAATAAATACAAGTTTATGTCCTGTGATGTTTTTTTTTCCCTGATACTGTATTGTCCGTTCCACTATTTAAATCACAGTCGGGAGAAGTTTCAACACGGTGTGTTGCATTGCCTTCTTTATATCTTTGTTTTTTCTCCCCCTCTCTTAGTTGCTCATGTAGATTTGTGTACACGTTGTGAGATCTGACTTGCTTGTTTATTGAGACTAATGGAAAAGACTTTGTTTCCATGGAATAACTTAAAATTTTTCTCTCACTATTAACAAACTACGATTTGGTTTTATTTTTCATAAAATACTGATATCGGGCTCATTACTTGAATGATGCACATGCATTGCCGTAGATGTTTTATAGTGTTTTGTCAACCAATTTATGCCCTAGATCTAGTAACTTTTTTCTGAGTACAGTCTAGAAAGATACTAATTTTTTGATGGGTCGTGTTCTTCAACACCTAAGTATTTGTGCTGATTGCCTCATAGTGTTGGGAATTGAGATCAGAACCTTGTCAAATCATTTGGTTGACACCTTAGAGCATCTAGAGTTGTTTGTAAAAATCCTTATCGCAAGAGGACAGTGTTAAATCTTGGTGTATGAAAAAAATGTTTCTCCACAGGGGTTCATATTAATTTGCGCCGCGCATCATGGTTAAACTAAAACATTACACTTAAACTAGAAAGTTCACTTGAGCAATTTATGCAAATATTATTGGAAGTATGAGTTCAACTGGTTCTCACCTAACCTAAGTTCCCCAATTTAATTCTCATTTCAAGCTACTAATCCATTTTAAGCATACGGTTAGGGAAGACTGGAGTACTATACTTTTTAAAATATTATGTGGTATGATTATCTGTGAATAGGAAAAAGAACGGATCTGCTGGGTCCATCATCTTTGCCCAGGTGTGAACTGCAGCGAGGTTGATTTCATCAAGGGAAATAGCTTCAAGATTGATTTTTTGATGTCATCATTACCCTGTCGATATAACATCTTTTCCCCAATTACTATAAGGCCATATTTGGTCTAGCATTCCGAATACCAGGATTTGGATTCTGAATCACAATACCCGTTTGTTCTATGACTCAATTTTTGAATACCCAACCAACAAAATTAAAACCTAATACCTACCCTATATCTATCATATTTGTGTCAGTCACATCATGTCCCCTCTCCTTTTAAATTTCAATAAATACAATATAATAATACAACATTATCTACTTTTCATACATGACTTAACATCTACAACAAACAAGGATTCTTGCTATTCACAGAATTCCCAATACACCAAGATTCTGAATTCTAGAATTCAGAATTCCAACGAATCCCAATCTAAACATAATAGTTTTATGTCTCCCAAAATCTTATTCGTGTTATCATCAATCACATATAATTCCCTCTTTCAGAATTGAATTTCATACACAAAATATTCAAGGTTAATATGACATGTGCTGGAAAACGCAACATGCAATTTTAAAGCTAAAGAGAGAGAGAAAAAAATAGAATAGTAACGTAGGGTTTGTTTGAGACTCTAAACTCTCTAAACCCTTTTTTTTGGATATAATTCTCGTGCCCCTTTCAGAATAATCTCTCCCTTGTATAAGAAAGGGATTACAAAACTTGCAGACAAAGAAAACAACTTACCAAAATAAAATCCAAATAAATAAGTAAAATTCTAATTCATACTAAGATATTCAATAAATAAAATACAGTAAATAAAGTAACTAAGGTAAGAGCTGCTAGATTTTAGCTCGGGGTCCTTTGCGTTGATATGACTTTTCCCATAATGCACATCTTAATAGTTTATTAATCACGAATTCAGCGAGCACAAGATACCGTGAATAACTGAAAATATCATAAATTGAAACTAAAATAGGAATCATCGGTTACATCACTTTGTTAAACTAGAATTTGGAATGTATGATGGAACTAAAGCGGACTGTGTAGCATTAAAAAATAGGCAGGAGATGAAGAAGATCAATAGATAAAGGGAAGGAGATTTTGCCAGTTCTCAAAATTTTTATGCCACCGATTTAAGTTTCTTGAAGTGTCCTCTCCTTGCCTTAATGCCTTTTCCGAGTGTTCTTAAAGTTACAAAAGTGTTGGAAATGAATTGCAAATCTTCCTGTTTACACCATTTTTCCAAAACTAACTAAAAAAC
>BMAC01000022.1:294324-327903 GCA_014905375.1 Phtheirospermum japonicum | reverse complement strand
TTTCTAGGTATAAAGTATGCAGTATTGGTCCTAAATTTGAGTCAACTAGTTGACGAGAAATTCATGCATGAAGATACTTGAATTTAAACACTGTATTGGTTTTTGTGCAAGAGCAAGAAAGAACTAGACAAAAAAGTTTAGTTGAATTAGACATGCCAAATACCCTTACCCCCCGAGGAAATATAGCAGGGAATAATTGTTATTTTTATGATCTGAGATGTTGTGGGGGTTGTCCGCATTACAGGTTGGAACAAGTAGGAAATCATCATTGTTGGTTAAAAGAATTAGGATTTCTGTATTTGAAGTGTTGGTGTAATGGTGTTGATCAATAAGGGGAATAAACTCTTGGTATCCTGCCTGCCATCTAGTTATGCTTATGCCAACAATAAGGGGAATAAAATCTTGGTATCCTGCCTTCCATCTAGTTATGCTAATGCCAACCAATTTATAGTTTGAAGTGCACTTGTTATAGTTGTTAAATGCATATAATAATAAATAGGGTTTTTGACTACCATGAATTTGAAATGCATGTGATGTGATTGGTTCCAGCACACATATTGAGCTCATGTATTATCTTCAACTGTTGTTAGGGTTCTGTATCTTTTTTTGTCCATCTTTGCTGTTTTCTTTCTTTTCTTATGACATGTTAAACTATTACAAAACCAGACAAACTAAACTTTTTGTTTACTCTCCGCTACTTATAACTAGTGCAAATATGAGTTTTTTCCCTTCATATCTCTGCCTCTCTCATACACAAAAAATACACAAATTACTACTATCTAATTGCTTTATTGATGTGTTAGCCAATTGCTGTTTTGCTGATTATTATAAAGATCTTTTTTTATTTAAAATACGAATTATAATAAAAAGAGGAGAAAATCGTCAATACAAACATAGATCACGACATCCGTTCCTTTACTAAAGGCATATGTTCAGGCCTCGTTAAAACCTCCCGAGGTAAACCCACCCTTGCGGGAGAAACCCTACCCTCGTAGAGGAAAGATGATCATTATAAAGATCTTATATATATATATATATGTGTGTGTGTGTATATATATATATATATGTATGTATGTATGTATATGATACAAAATTGGTGGATTAATACTGTTTGTGTCTTTTCCCAGGAAACATTAGTCTTGAGGCCGCAGCGAATTGGATAGTTGAACATGAGAATGACCCAGACATTGACCAAATGCCATTGGTATGAGTTTTTGTTATATATAGCTCGCCCTAACACGAGTCCTATATTTTTATTCTGAAATTGTAATAGTTCCTCAAGCTTGCAAAAGATCAATGTATGTTCCTAAAGTAAGCATGCAATTGGTAAAAAGAAAAAGCACACCTACTGAAACAGGAGTACTTTTATTTGGAACTGGACTTCTACTTGCATTATCCACCTCCTTTTTTTCTTGCTGGCGGGGCTTGCTTTTTGGTCCCTTATTTGATTTGATCAGTGCGAAAATGCAATTGTTAAATGATTCAGACCTGTTGGACTGGATGATGGCTACACTTCTTGCAGCTGATAGAATTTTTTTTTGCATGTCTGCATCAAGATTTTGCTCCTTTAAGCAACGCCTTTAAGCTGTCATTGCCACTCCGCAGTGCAATTATACTCTCTTTTTATGTGGACTTTTCTCAGATAACTATTTGTATTTATTGAATATAGGTCTTCTCCCTTTGCTTTATGAAGTTTTCATAATTTGTCTGGTTAGAGCTTTAATGTACTCTCTCTGCTCACGCATAGGTACCTGTGAGTTCGAAGCAGCCTCTGGCTCAAAAGCAATCTCTCACACCAGAAGAGATTAAGCAGAAACAGCAAGAATTAAGGTGATATTGGTTTTTTCCTGGTTTCTTCGATTCTCTCGCTGACTGTTCCTACTTCCTACAGACTGTTTGCTTGTTTGTAGAAGCATTCCATTAATAATGGCTTTTTGCCACATGATGCACAACAAAACTGGTGGGGTCATTCACACAAGTGATACCTGCTACAACAATAGTGCGCATGACCATGTACCTCATAATATTACAATCTGTTCTTGTGTTTTCCTTAACCAAAATCTTAACCCTTGTCTGCACTTCTAACTTCAAGTGCGGGCCTCATTTGGATATTTTTTTCATCCTCAGACTCTTCCTGCCCGACACTACAGATGACGTTGCCATACTTGATGGCATGTTATTATTTCCACAGTTCTTTTTTTTTTTTTTTTAAATTTGCCTTCTTCTTGCCACTTTGTTAATATCAGGGAACGAGCTCGCAAAAAGAAAGAAGAGGAAGAAAAACGGATGGAGAGAGAAAGAGAGAAGGTAGATATTAGTTTGTTTGTTTTTTTTCTCATCTAGATTTATGTACTTCTCTTGCTTTTAATCGATAATAAATGCCTTTTGAAATTTAGGATCCACAGAGTTGGTGTTGAAATTCTTTTTTTGTTGTAACATTCTTGCAATTTATGATCAATATGCACATTAAATCTTAGTTAATCATTATGTTTTGATACATTTATATGCAGCTTTAGCCATATCTAATTATTCCATGCACTATTATCCTGACATTGTGGCAGGAAAGAATTCGAGTGGGAAGAGAGCTGCTTGAAGCGAAACGCATGGAAGAGGAGAATGAAAGAAAACGGTGTGCCATCAACAGTTTATTTCAATTATGATTTCTGCGTTATTAGTGGATATTCTCAGTGACTTGCTGTTTTGCTCTTACAGTATACTAGCCTTGCGAAAAGCTGAAAAAGAGGAAGAGCAGAGAGCTAGGGAGAAAATTCGTCAAAAGTTGGAGGAAGACAAGGTTCTTATGATATTCTCTTATATCTGTTTTATGTTTTGATGTAATGTTTTAGCTATTATCCTGTACTAATGTAATAATTCCTGCGGACATAAGAACAAATCTCGTTGCTGGATTGGACTTATTGTATTCTAGTGCTCTTGTTTATGTATTCAGGGTTCAGTAACGGGATTATTTTTCATGTGATAACTAATTTGTGCTGTCTTCCTGATATCCTGAATACTTTTCTTTTCTTCCTGCCTTATCTTATTTTGCTTTAATAATTTTTTTGAGCTCTTAGACCAAAAATTTCTCTGGGTTATGGCAGGCAGAAAGGCGAAGAAAACTTGGGTTGTCCCCGGAGGAACCATCTGCTGTAAAACCTTCTGCTCCACCAGTGGAGGAAAAAAAGGTAATTGCTTTCTTTATTCTTCAGTGATATATTTTATCTGTTCTTTCTTTACCCTTGTTTACTCTCCCGAAATCGAAATACAGAGCTTACAGAGTTTCCTCCCCGTCCGACCAGCTACAAAGGCAGAGCAAATCAGGGAGTGCCTAAGAACCCTTAAACAGAATCACAAGGTAATAACAACGGCTTAATATGGCTGTGAATAAAAAAATCGAGTTAAAAGTAGAAAAACTTGGTTTTGCATTTTTGTATGGATGATCCTTTGCCCTTCAAAGAAGATTATATTGCAATTTCTAAACAGAAAGTACTGTCCAAGATATGTATGTGCTGGTAGAAGAATCATGGTCATATTGAGTTGTGAAGGACAAAAAACATAGTGTTGTCATGAAATCGTTACATGTTTATGACATTGTTTTTGCAAATTGAAAATTTTGAGCTGCACCGTGTTTATGACTTCATGGAGGCATTGTTCCGGAAACTGTGCTTAGGCTGACAATATCTACTCCGATTTTATCACCATATTATGCATTTTTATTTTTTTGGTTGACAAAGACCCACTATGTCATGCATTTATTATTTTATTGTTTGAATAGGATGATGATGCCAAAGTGAAGATGGCTTTCAACACACTCTTGACTTTCGCTAAAAATGTTGCAACAAATCCGAATGAGGAAAAATTCCGCAAAATTAGACTCACCAATGCTAATTTTCAGGTGCATTTTGTTAAACTGTTCTGTTTATTGTTGCTTTTTATGGATCTTATTTCTCCATTTACATATTTTCTGGAGGACCAAACCTTTTGTTCCTCATTACTTCCACTGCCTCAGCTTTCTTTAACTGACCAAGACTGAACTCGCACATGTTTTCCTCGATAATGCAAAACCTTCATGATATCTTTTCAGATATATGTATGCTATATAAAATGCTAGGCTCCAACAGGACATTTTGATTAGTTCCACGTAGTAAAGTGGAAATGCTAAATATCAGTTTCTTCTTTAGAGACCTCCATGAGAGTGGAGGAAGCCAAATGTTTTAATTAGCTGACTCGGATATGGCGTCTGTCCATAATAAGGATGAATCGCTTAATAAACCACAATTCACCTCTATTATCCTAATATATAGTTTTGCTGGTTGTAATAGTCTGATTATGATTGGCAGGAGAGAGTTGGAAAACTGAAAGGAGGCATCGAGTTTCTGGAACTTTGTGGATTTGAAAAAATCGAAGGGGGTGAATTTTTATACCTTCCTAGAGAAAAGGTTGATATTCCGGTGCTTCACTCTGCAGGAAGTGAGTTAAATAGTGCCATCAATAACCCGTTCTTTGGAGTTCTTTGATATTCCCTGGACCTAAATTTTCTGCATTTGTTAAGGTTGGTTATATTTATGATCCCCGTTTTACCAATAGAGTAATCATTTGGGATGGACTTATCGGGATAAAGAAAAAGTAAATACCCGAAAGATGCCTTTTATTCGTGATGAAAATATACTTCTGTTCGTGTGGCAGAGAAGTTAGATCACTTCTGGTTGTTGATGTGGATAGATTCTTTGCTTGTCTCTAGACCTTCAGTTTAAATAATCCACTGTTTTTTTTAAAACTTATTACCTAACTTTTCTATAATTGTGTGTTTTGTTACATTGGCTTGGTGTTTGTGCATAAATGTGTGCTCTGTTTGTGTATCCTGGATTTGGGTAAATGTGTGATCTGTTGGTGTATGCTGGACTTGGGTACGGTATTGGACACAGTATTGTTCGTATTCACAAACATTAAAAAAAAATGTTAAAAATGATATTCCGAGTCTTCACCCCCCTACCCCCACCCCACCTCCTGATTATTATATACATATGAACTTTTAGGTTTAAACTTGTCAACATAAGAGTAAGACTAATGAACTCGTGTGTCGAAATTGAACCTTTGCGTTAAAACTGATGAACCTTGTTTTAAAACCGACAGAATTTGTGTTTAAATTGAGGACTTCGAACAAACAAATAGAAGTGGGTGTATGTTGCAAGATTCATGCAGTAACGGTTGGCACGGAATTCGAGTGTGTTTTTCAATACTTTGGTTCATGGTCGTTTAGGCTCCTTTTCTTGTCCAGGGACCCGACGAACCTTTTCGCATTGTGCACTTTTCTGAAATTATATCTTAGCATGTGCAACATTTTTGTGTTGTGAAATTGAAATTTGATTATCATAGATAAAATTGCAACTTTAGCCTCTTGATAATGACGAACGGTAAAATTGGTATGCTGAACAGAGAGCATATGCAATTTTAAAGAACTTGCAAATTGAGAATTTCTTATTATGGCAAAACCAAGGGTGTAAGCGAGTCAAACAGTTCGCGAGTTTCGATTCGGTAAAAGTTCGCTCGATCTCGTATATAAATGCTCGTTTAATAAATGAGCAAACTCAAGGTTCATGTAATTCGGCTCGTTAGCTCGTAGTGGGTTGGTTAGTGAATTCTAGTGAGTTCGTTATTAAACTCGTATAAATCAAACTAATAGTTTGATTTTAATTTTAATTTTTATACTTATTCATATGAAAATATATAGAAATATATATAAACATATTATTTTACGTATTTAGTAGATGTATTATGTACTTTAAAAAATATTTTGTTTTATTTTTATAATAAAAAGAATAATTTAATTAATAATTAATATCTTTTGAGTTCGTTTAGATTTGATTAAACTCGAAAAAGCTCATGGGTCATCGCTATGTTTGATAAAAACACTTTGGGCTCGAGCTCGATAATAAATGAGCACAAGTTTAAACTCTCTAAATATCGACTCGATTCGCCTAATTTTGTGGTTCACGAGCAAGTCACGTGATATTCAGCAAAATATTATCTTTTTTGCGTGAAATGTGGACTTAGTTCATGCTTTTCTTCTCCATACATATTTTCGTTTGTGCGTGAGATTTTTGCAAAAATATTTTGTATAGGTTCATTACCTACGTTTTTTAACTCTTAGTTTTCTCGAAAATCTACTTAATTCTTATCTTGTTTTATTATATAATTTTGGGAGTGAAGATATGCATTAGTAGAGTTAGAAAAATGTATCTTGTTTTGCATTTTATGTAGTTGGTTAAAATTTTATTATTTTTAGCATGTTTACTTCTTTAAATTCCTTTTTCCTTTAATTTCTTCTTCAGAAGTGAGGACGTCCCCTCGATTCTTATGGAATGGTTGGAATCAAGGGAACAATTGCGGATATATTATATTTTCTTGATATTGGAAATTTGAGTAGTCTTGTGTGCAATCATTGGAGTTTTCGATTGTCGTATTCACTTGACATAACTTGTGAGTTCATATAAAACATATACATAAATATTTTGAAGATATCCTCTTCAGAATGAATGAGGAATTACTTGAAGAAAGCTGCCTAGGAGAAAAACTAAAACTCATCATCAATAAATATCGATCCATGTATTAAAGTCAATTCTTCCCTCACCAAGTATGGGTAATTATGGAGATTAAAACAAAAGCTCCAGAATGGGTATGGCACAATCTTGAACCAGCCACGCATATCATTTTCCTTGAATGCATGAAAGCAGATTATTTCACAAGTTTCAATTTCACAATTACAAAGTAAATTGTGAAACCTGCAGCAGTGATCAAATCAAACTTAGGAGAAAATAAATTATTGCTAATAATCTTTATGAAAGATAGGTTCTTGAGTATATCAAATGGATAATCGTCTTATCTACCAAAACAAAATATATAAGATTTATGTAGAAGATACTAATGTTAAAAGGAAAGAAAACCCATTCTTTAGCCCAATAGATGCATATATAATGAATAGTAATGAATTAGGATGGGCGAGATTTGTAGGAGATGAAGATATGAACCAACAATTCATAAAAAGATATGACCCACTTTGGAGAAATGAATAAGAAGCAGAAGAAGACTTAGAAGAAGAAGCACAAGAAGGCCTAGAAAAAGAAGCACAATAAGGCTTAGAATATGTACACTAGCAATAACTCTTGTAATTTTAAAAATTTTGTAATAATGCTGTGTAATAGTTTAAATTTAAAATAAAAATAAAAATGAACAAAATGACCAAAATACCCCACCATTTCTTTTTTAAAAACACCCCAAAACAACCCCAAATCCTTTTATTTATACACCACCATAAAACAACAATCTACACAAAACATACACAACACAACACCTCTTAGAAAAAAAAAAATCAAAGAGAGCATCTTTTCCTATCCACTTTTCTCTCCCTCACTCAAATTCTCCCCACATTGAAAACACTCCTTTCAAATCAACTTTCACTCAAACTCCACCAAGGTTTCCATTAATGAAAATTTGAATTCCAACCATTTCAAATACCAAAAATAATTACGTAACATCTCAAGTTCAAAGTAGATGATAGTTTAGTTCAAAATTCTTCACTAAAATCCATAAGGAGTGAAGATTGCTTGTAAACCAAATTCTACATAAATAAATGTTCATTTTCATGCCGTTATGCTCTTCAAATTCCACATTTAATTTTGTTTATGGGAGATTATACCCCATACATACATACATACATATATACATACACACACACACACACACACACACACACACACATATATATATATATATTCTTTTTTTTCTTTTTTTTTTTTGCTTGACCTCTGGTGGACTACCTCCATTAACTAAGTCGATATATATGTGATTAAAAGTATTTAAATTCCATTTCATATGGTTGGTTTGATTGTCCCATAAAATTTAAATTCCACTCTTATAATTATATGGTAGGCTTAGCAGCCCCATAACCACACACACACACACACACTAATACATGGTCGGTTCTACCACCTATACTAATTTAAATTCTGCACTTTAAATTTTTGCCATTTAATTTCATGCTCTGGTTGGCTCTGCCCCATAATTATAATTCTTGCGATTTGATTTTTATATGCTGGTTTAAGAACCCCATAAATTATTTAATTTTTATATGGTGGTTTATACCCCATGATTTTTTTAATTTACGCACTTTCACTACCTATATAATATTCTTCTTTGTTCATGTTTTGTATTTTTAATTTGATATTTGATTTATCATCTCTTCTATCTTAGTTCTCTTCTCTGTGTCCTTCCTCCCCACTGGTCCTTTTGGGTCGTCTATGGTATTAGAGCCATATTTTCTCAAACCTAAATTTGATAAATCAATTCACAATTGGAAAATACCAAAAGTAAGTAAAGAAGAAATTTATAAATCATCTTTCTTTGACATTAAAATGGGTTTCACAATTAAAATGGAAGAAAGAGATATTGAACTTACAAAACCTTTTTAAACAATTAAGTTATTAATGCAAAATTCTTTAGAAAAGCATAAAGCAAAAGGTTATAGATATATAAACATATGATTAGTTCAAGTTAGAATAAAACCCCTCCCAAAATAAGGATTAAATACTTCTATCCTTGCTATTTTAAGAGATGCAAGATTCACCGACTTTGAAGACTCAATCTTGAGCTCAGTAGAAATGAGTCTCTGCACTGGACCTATTTCTTTTAATTGCTATCCAAATTTAACAATCTCTTTAAATGATAAAAACATTTTATGATCCTTAGTTTTACAAATAAAAACTCATAATTACAAAATTCTAGAAGGATCGATTCATGTAGCAATCATTTACATAATACATTACAAAGCGATGATGTCTGCTTTTGCTACTAAAGTCAGATTTCATAGTTAAAAAAGGTCAAACCGTTTTACTTCAAACAGATCTTAATAGAGCCAGCACTGTTATCCCAAGGTCAATACAATGGAAAGAAATTACACTCCCAGAAGAATGGGTTTTAGAAGGAACAACTCAACCTAACACCAAATTCTCATCTACGAGATAGTACACAGTATCAAGATGGGAAGGTAAGACTCTCTTTCGATAGAGTTCCAAGAGGATTCAAATATATTGAAAATTCCTCTACTTTCGATACTATTGATTTAGGAAGAGTTTCACAAATCTCTTCTGTGATAAATACTCCTACAAGTCATAGGTATTCTACTTCGGATATACCAAGTTCTTTCTTTAAAAATGTAGATTACTCTACAGATATACTTAAACCCGGTTTATGTTAAACCAAGAAGGCTAGAACTGGACTTAGAACCCAATAGTCCAACATTTTTCTCAATTACTGAGAATATGGTTAATGAATTAAATATTTTAGAAAAAGATTTCCACGATGACAGAAAATACTTACCTGATGATTTTTATGCTGAAAAGAATTTAGAAAAAAGGGAATGGTTTTTTAAAAATTTCTCTAATGGTAAACAAACCATTAAGGAAAATTCTACAAACTCGTAGATGAATTTCAAACAAATATTTTATATTTAGATTGGTTAGAATACTATTATGTTCCTTAAAATTCTATCAAATATCCTTTTCGAAAAGAATCTTCTACAAAAACTAAAATTGCTCAGAATACTGAAACAAAAATATCAGAACCCACTTTGCAAAATGAAAAGATTTTTGAAAGTATTCAAAATGATAAGGTTGAATTCATTCCAAATCAAATAGAAATTATAACTAATAATAGTTCAATTATCTCTGATATCTCAATCCAAGAAGTAAATGCCCTTCATCAAAATTCATATGAAAGTGATGCTATGGACCAATTGCAAAATCCAACAAAACAAATTAATAAAATAGATTGGGAACAACAGTTTGAAATCATCCCTTCCCCTTATTTGAATATGACAAAACCTCTATCCCAGTCCTGCTTCAATGCATCTTCCATCTATAACTAGAATATTGATGGAAAGTCAGAATATGAGATTCTAAGTGTTCTCCAGCAAATGACTATGGCAGGAAATGCGTACAAAACCCAAAGTGGCACGAAGGACAGAACTATTGCAGAAATCCTTATAGTAGGGTTTTCTAGTCAATTAAAGGGTTGGTGGGATTATTATCTCACAGACCAACAACATGAAGAAATAATTGAAGCCATATGAACTGATGAAGATAACATACCAATAATATATGAAGATGGTAATCCTCAACAAGATGCAGTTTCCAAGTTAATTCTAACAATTTATGTGCATTTTATAGGCGACCCTTCTCATTTAAAAGATAAATATAGTGAATTACTTTCAAATCTCAGATATAGAAAACTTAATAATTTTCAAATTTATAAAAATACTTTTCTCACTAGAGTTATGCTTAGAGAAGATTCTAATCAAACCTTTTGGAAAGAGAAATTTTTAGCAGGGTTACCAACACTCTTACATGAAAAGGTTAGGAATATAATTAGGGAAATATGTGGTAAATAAATAATACCATATGATGAGTTTACTTACGGTCAATTAGTAAGCATAACCCAATAAGAAGGAGTAAAGTTTTGTCAGGATTTAAAACTCAAAAACACCTCAAATGGGAGTTGAAAAAATCAAGACTTGAATTATGAACTTTTTGTCAACAATTTGACATAGTTCCTAATAAATCTCATTTAAAGTGTCCAGGGACTTGCAAAAAAAAAAACTAATAAAATTTCCCATTAAGAGCAAAACAAATTCAGTAAAAGAAGACAGTTTAAACCAAAAGAGGAGTATTATAGGAAACCAAACCAAAAATACTCTAATACTCGAAATAATAAAGAATGACTTAAAAATTTTGAATGTTTCAAATGTCATAAAATGGGTCATACTGCAAAATACTGTAAATTAAAAAATAAATTAAATGAATTACAATTAGATAAAAAAATAACAAGTAAAACTTCTAATATATTGATTGATTCATCTGACTCCGAACAAAGCTCTTTTTCAAAAAATAAAGCATCAACCCAACATAATGGGTCTTCCTCTTCTAGTGCTCAATCAAGTTCCGAGTTAAAAAAGCACGTTAGTGTACTGACAAAAGAACAACAGTTTCACATTGAAATTACCAAAAACTTTCATGAACCACATTTACAAAAAGAATACCTTGAAAAGATACTGAGCAATCCTGAGAAGAAAGAATACAGAAACCCAACTCTACCAAATACTTCCCAAACCACCTATGATTTGACAAAAACTCTTAAAATTCTTGGAAAAGAAATAAAAAAGAAATTAGCTTAAATACTTTGCTACAAGAATTACAAGAAATAAGATCAGAATTACAAGAGTTATAAGAAAAGCAAGAACAAGCTGAAAAGTCATAAGATATATTATACAAAAAATTGACGAAAAAAGAGAGGATGAAGAATGTAAAAATCTTGAGAATAATGAAGAATTAAAAGTCATTGAAAATGATGATAAGATCTCATAAAGTTCTTTATATATTCTTAGAGAAATCACTTCACGAAATACTTAAAAAGGATCACTCTCCTATTTTCTAAACTTTTGAAATAGACACTATAACACTATTTGACACAGGAGCAGATTTGAATTGCATAAACTCCAATTTTGTTCCGAAGCAATTTCAAAACAATACTAATGAACGGCTGTCTGCATCTAATAATTCAAAATTATATATTCATTACGAAACTGAAGCTGCAGTAGTAAAAGATAACATACATCTAAATTCTTCATTTGTTCTTGTTGATAACATTAGTCATACTGTTATTCTCGGAACACCTTTTATAAATTTAATAAATCCTTATATGGTTGAAACAAATTGTATTTCTTCTAAAATCAACCAGAGGATTTACATTTGAATTTCTTGAAAACCCACGACTGAAAACCTTGATTTAATCAAGTTTCATTTGATTCGTGAAAATACAATAAATAATATTTTTTTATTTCATGACATTAACAAGTTCCCAACTATGAGATGTACTCAACAAACTTGACAATGTTTGGAGGCATTTTGCTCAAAGATTACAAACAAAAAAAATTATATTTCCAAAGTAAACATGAAAATAAGCTAACAAAAGATCGTCAAGTCTTGCTTGATAATCTTTTTAGTAACAAAAATGAAAAGGGCCATTTGTTAAAGTGCTTAAATGCTCCAGAATGGTATTTCTCAAACAAAAAATATTTCAATACTTTGTTATTCTTAAAGGAATAATGATAGGTATTTTCAAATCCTGGTCATTCGTTGATAATTATACAAATAGCCCAAATTCTATCTTTATGGACATACTACTGAAGAAGCAGTAAATTTTGTAAAAGAAAATCTAGGGAACCATTTTTTCATAGAAAATACAGTTGAAATTGACCAAGATAAGAACCATATTCTATATGTTGAAAAACAATGACAATGAGAAATACAGGCTGATACCACAAAAGAAAATTTTGCCTTGAACAAATTAAAAAAAGAAGAAGAGAAAATATGAAAAGGTAAAATTTACAAAAGGCATAAACTCCCCTCTTGACCCAGTTCATCTTTTCTTTCATCCCCATGAACAACTGAAACTTTTACCAAAAGATCTCAAAAATATCATCTTCCAAAAAGCTAAAGCAAATCTTGAAAAGAAAGAGGAAGAAATTCTTTCATTCTTGAACCTCATGACAAATCACAAACTTGAAAGCAGTGGAATACACATATACAATGATTTTCATCATAATCGAGTAAAAGAATGTGATGGACAATGCCCACCATTTTATATTATACTCTATCCATGCAATATTGAATATAATATTCCCAAATGCGCCATAGACCTTCAAAAATCCCAACTTTCATATCCAAATGGAATTACATATCCATGAGGAATAATTACATTACAAACACTATTAGACTATGGTCTAATTGAATTCATTTGTTTTCCTAATAATACTAACATTCTAGAAACTACTTGTTTTGGTAAAAAATTCAAATCCCTTATAGACAAGTTCCAAAATTGGTACAAACTGATTCGTACATTTTTGTTACGCTTTTGTATATATTTTGAGTCATGTTTGAGTCTTTTTACCATCCTTTTCATGTTAAAAATAAGCTATTTTGCATAATTTTGCATTCTTAGGCTTTTTGCCTAACTTTTCGACTTTTTAATCAATAATTGGTCCTTTTGGACCATTTTTCCTATTTTTCTCTTTCAGCTAAATCACTTGACAAACCCGAAAGATGAAGACAAATGATTCAGCACTCAAATAGCTAAAAGAACACTTGTTCAGTCGGATGAACTCAATAACCGAACGAATTGACCTTCAAAACATGCACCGGTAGGATAAGCGCTATGTCCGATCGGACAAGAAGATAGAAACTTTCATCCGATCGGAGTCATGAACAATCCGATCGGACATATATGTAACAAACACAAATTTTCGGGATTCTTCAGTAACAAAACAGCTTTTGAGTCTTTAAAACTCAGAAAATCTCAATGGAAACCCATCCTTTCATTCCTAGACTGGATCATATACCATTGGAAGAGAGAATTGACAACTTTCTCTTGCCTTTGACTTAGAGACCTTACGGCAAAAATCTATAGAAGTTCGATTGGTTCGTGATAAGCGCTGGAGTCGGAGGTTCGTGACAAGCTTCCAGAATTCAGCGAGGTTCATCTCATCCCCGGAATAGCTGGAGTTACCGAGGATTCATCGTAGTATCGTGATAGTGTTTTCTTGGAATTTAGTAAACTCTAAACCTTGATCTTGTTAATTAGTTTGGATTTCATGTTAGATAATGATCTTGTGATATTATGTTTGGATATTTTGATTGAATTGTTTATGATTAAATTCTTGTGAACGATTTTGTGAAGATTTATTTTGGGTTAATTCGTATTATTGTGATTCCCATGTTTTGGTATTGATTGTCTTAATTAGAATTTCTTTCGGTTAATACTTGGTGAATGCATACCTATTGTTTGATGAAATGTTGAATGATACTTGGTGGAACGGTCTTTAGTTCGAGTTAGAATAGTTAATAGTTGAATTCGTAAATCAATTGAACAACTCTTGTGAAGAGGTTAACACCCTTGTAGCAAGATAAGTTTTCTCAAATTAAGTTCTTTCGAAGTTCTCGAAACAAAACCCCCTTGATCGTGTGTTTAGAACTAGAACTTGTGTTTTTATCATAATAAACATCGTTGACTCCGTATTTCCACTCCTAGAGAGAATCGACCCGGTTTAACTTGCTAGTCTACAAGTGACTCCGTTCTCTTGCGGGCGAACTAACTTGTTTTCAAACATAGACGCGCATGGTTTAACTTGGATTTAATTTTGAAACACAAAAGTTCGGATCACAAACTCAAGACTGATCCGCACGAGGCTTTTATATTTGCAAACTTTTCTTCAAAACCCCCAAAATGGATTTATGATCGCCTCGAATCAGCAAAACATGTAATATTCCTTCAATGTCTAAAAACAAGATTTGGAAATATACATATCTAGAGGAGGTTACAAGTGTAATGTTAAATGCACCAAACCACTATGAGACCAAATCAATAGATGGAGAGCCAGAGAAGGAACTATGCTATAAAACTAGCCAGTGGGATAACTGTTTGATATATCAAAATCACATTTATAAAGATCTACGTCGAGCCGACTTACAAAATACAAAGAGAAACCTTCTATACTCCATTCTATACAGAGACTAATTTTCCAAAACTAGTTCAATGGTACAATATTGGAGAAAAGGAAGTACTAGCAAAATGAGTTATAGAAGAATTTTCACAATCATGGTGGAAATTAGAAGAAGACAGAAGAAGACATATATTAGTAATAATTACTCTAAAATATTTGTAAGAATTATTATTTTATTATGTAATGTTAAAATTATGTACTGTAATAGTTTAGGGTAAAAAAACCTATGAAAAATAACCAAAATACCCCTCAATTACTTTTCAAAAAATACCCAAAATAACCCCAAACCTTCTATATATACACCACCAAAGCCTTAGAACACACAACACCTCTTAGAAACCAAAGAAAGCATCAAATCCTCTCAACTTTTCTCCCCCGCACTCAAATTCTCCCCACTTTGAAAAGACCCCTTTCAAATCAACTTTCACTCAAACTCCACCAAGGTTTCCATCAATCTAAATCTATATTCCAAATACCAAAAATAGATACGTAACATCTCAAATTCTAAGTAGATGATTGTTTAGTTTAAAATTCTTCATTAAAACTCCAAAGGAGTGAAGAATTCTTGTAAACCAGATTCTACATAAATAAACGTTTGGTTTCATACCGTTATGCTCTTTAAATTCCACAATTAATTTTGTTTATGAGAGATTATCTTTGGCGGACTACCGCCGTTAACTAAGTCGATATCTATATGATTAAAAATATTTAAATTTTGTTTCATATGGTTAGCTTGATTGCCTCATACTACTTAGATTCCGATCTTATAATTGTATGGTAGGCTTAGTAGCCCCATAACTCTATATATACTAATACATGGTCGGTTCTACCACCTATATTAATTTAAATTCTGCACTTTTAAATTTCTTCAATTTATTTTCTTGTTCATATGGTGGCTCTGCCCCATACTTTTAATTTCTTGCAATTTATTCTCTATATGGTGATTTAATAAAACCACATAACTTATTTAATTTTTATATGGTGGTTTATACCCTAATAACTTTTTAATTTATGCAATTACACACTTTATATTTTTTTAGGGGTAATTATATTTTGCCCCCCAGACTATTTCAATTTTTACAGTTTACCATACGAACTTTTTTTTTTGGCAAACCGCCATCTAAACTATACGTGAATTGCATTTTACCCCCTACACCACTTTTTTTGTGGTTTTATAATCAAAACCGGATGATGTGGCACAACCCGATTGCGCCACGTCATCCGGTTTTGATCACAAAACCACAAAAAAAGTGGTGTAGGGGGTAAAATATAATTCGCGCATAATTTAGATGGGCGGTTTGTCGAAAAAAAAAGTTCGTATGGTAAACTGTAAAAATCGAAATAGTTTGGGGGCAAAAAGTTTTTTTCCCTTTTTTTTATTTGGTGGCTTAAGCCCCATTACTTATATAATATTCTTATTTGTAATTTTAATTTGACATTTGCTTTATCATCTCTTCTATCTTAGTTTTCTTCTCTGTCTTCTTCTCTCACCGTTGGTCCTTTGGGTCGTACACACACACATACATATGAAATGACTATGCTGTTGTGAATGCACCATGCCCTCCAGTCCCTGCATTTACATTTATTGATTTACCATTATTTAGAGAAAAGTTTATTTTGCCTCCCAAACTCCACTCAATTTGACACTTTGCCTCATAATCTTTTTTTTCATACACTTTGCCTCATAATTTTTTTTCATACACTTTGCCTCCCGAACTGTGTATGTTTTACACTTTACCTCCTTGAGCTTTTTCAGCAAAAATTATTGCCGGAATTATTTTCGGGAGATATTTTTGCATATTTGAATGCAAAATACTCATTTCCTGCACAATATTTCAGCATACCTTGAATAAGAGTCATATGTAAAGAAAATTTTGTCCTTCAATTGTGCAAAAATAATCCGCCGAAAATAATTTTCGGCAACATTTTTCGCCGGAAAATAACTTAAAGAGGTAAAGTGTAAAAAAATCTTAGTTCAGGAGGCAAAGTGTACGATAAAAAGATTAGCAGACAAAATATCAAATTGAGTAAAGTTTGGGAGGCAAAAAAAACTTTTCTCCATTATTTATAACCAACTTTATATATATATATATATATATATATATATATATATATATACACACACACACACATACACACACACAAGGAATCGACCCGCCCTTCGCCGCGGGTTGAATATGCTATATATAAATTATTTGCAAGATTTTTATATTTGCAACATGATTATAAATTAATATAATGTGATGTTAATTATAACCAATAAATTTGTGTCTGAAGAATATAATGGTAATTTGAAGAAGTTTTATAAAAAAGTAAGGTGCCAAAGAGAATGTTTAAACTAATCAATACATGTTCAATACAAAAAAAACATATGTAATTTAATAAATTTTAAAAATTTTATGGATACTTAACATTCAACAAATATAACTTTTAATACTAACTTTCACTATATAAACATTAAAATATTTACAGAACCCCACAAAATTAGATGATGAATATTACAGTCGAAGTTGTATCCAATGACAAAAGATTATCAACCTTGTAGTTGAATTTCTATCCCACAGCATAATGTACTGAATATTATGCCTGAAGTTGATACCAAAATTGTAGGCAAGATACATTCAACATACTTGAGGTTGGAGCTAGTATCATAGGATAATTAGAAGCATATTTGAAGGTTCAACCTGCACTGTGAGCTAACCAGTTCTATGCTTGAACCATCAACTAAGTTCTAGTCAAAACTACTCATATTAACATATATATGCACAGACAAAAGCAGAAATGCATGAAAAATCAATTATTTACATGATGAGACATGATTTTATTCTCCTTCAAGCAAATAATTCTATATTACTATAGAGTTCATGTCATTTTCCTATAAAATTTATTGATTGTATACATTATGGTTAATGCAGTTGAGTTTATAATATATATACCTATTTCCAAGAAAAAAAATCATACCAATATTATTGCACTGAAAAATTATTTTCTTGCAATAAATGAAAGAAATAGTTTATTTGTTTAATTGAATAATCAGATAATAAAACAAAATAATATTACAATGTTGTAATTCATTATATACTAAGATTAAAAAAAAAGTTATAAAAACCTGAAAATGAAAAATCAATCATTGAATATTTCTATATTACTATATTGTTCATGTCACTTTCATATAAAATTTATTGATTCTATACATTGCGTTGACTGCATTTGAGTTTATAATTTACATTACCTATTTAAAATATAAAATCTCACCGATATTATTGCAATAAACGAAATAATTTGATTGTTTAGTTGAATAATCAGATAATGAAATAAAAAAAAACATTACAATGTTGTAATTTATTATATCCTGGTTTAAAAAAAAATATGTAGTTTCACTCTCTTCGTAAATTTCATATCAATTTCAGAACATAAATATCCTCTTTTTTAAGAAAAATTTATTCAACCATTAAAAGGACTTTTTTTATTAATGTTGTTTAATTGAGACAATGTTATTGACCAATATTGGCTTGCAAACACAGGTAAGTTCTTTGTTTTTACAACTAACTTATTGATAGCAAAAAAAATAGAGGCTATAACTTACATAAGTATTGGTGTTATTGGTCCCTGTTGAGCGCAAACAAATGAGTTATTTCCATCTTCCGCTTTGAATGTGCACATTGAACATGCCTTATAGTACCACCCTCTCCGCAAGTTGATGTTGCTGGTTTTAGCTTGAATCCTGAACTTTTGGCCCTACAAAAATATTTCATTATATGATTATCAAACTTATCCCCTTCTCAGCATGATCATAAAATTTATAACTTATATTAGCACACCATTAATCCAAAAAGAAAAAACAGCATGTATGTTCCTAAATCACAGTTTCAATTCATAATATGGATCTCCAAAAGACCAAATTTCTAAAAGTCCAGAATCCAATCCCGATTCATGCCACCATTTGGGCAGTAGCACAGTAAAAGTCATTGAAAAGCAAAAAAATCCCTCTATTTACCAAACCTTGAACCAGAATTTTTTTTTCTATTCTGAAGAACCAATATATTTAAAGAACTTCCTTAAATACAATAACATATGCCATATAATATAACAAAGACACTTTTTTAACATAATATGAATGTGTAATTAGTTAGAATTGTGTATACCTGACCTTGCAATGGAGGATATTTTTTCGGTCACTTCGGCAGTAAAAAAAAGTCTGCAGTAGTTGCAATAGGCTGAACGGAAGCGCCAAACGATGTTCCTATAATTATAAGCACAACTCCAAAAACCAAAAATAAAATTAAAAAAATACACATGTCATATAATATAACTAAGAATATTTTGAAGACAGTATAACCATGGTTCTGAAAACCGGACTGGACCGGCCGATTCGACCGGTTCAACCGGGAACCGATCACCACATCGATCCGGTTTTCATGTGCAAACTGGTAGACTCAAAAACCGGTCATGAACCGGTTGGACCGGTGAACCTGTGACAGGTTCAACCATTTTTTTTGCTTTTTTTTTTTACTTTCTAATTTTTATATTAAATAAAAACTGACGGGGTCTTGTTTTTTTTATTTGGAATACAAATAAATACAAATTATGATGGTTAACTTTATTTCATTTTGAAGTTGTTGGATTTGGAGTGATGATATTAGAATTGAACTATTTTATTTGATTTTCCTTTATTATATTTAATTCAACTACATTTTTCTATGTTGTATTGTGGTTGATGAATTCATATTTATTCATATGGACTCTTTGAATTAAATTTTAAAATGTTTTATAATCATATTTTTTATTAATCTAATTTATTCTATTTATTTATAACATATTTAATAGTGGTATACATACATACATACATACATACATACATACATACATACATACACACACACACACACACATATATATATATATATATATATATATATATATATATATATATATATATATATATATATATATATATAATCGGTCCTACCACGGTTCGACCACGGGTGGACCTGTGAACCACTGAACCTGTAGCTTTACCAGTTCGATGACCGGTCCGATTTTCAGAACAATGAGTATAACTATGGAATTGGTTATAATTGTGTATATCTGAGAATTGTAGTTTACATTCATAATATGCAGTGTTCAATGAACTAACATATAAATAGCACAAATGTGGACCTCCAACCACAAATCATGCTACTATTAGGGTTAATCAATTGAAGAAAATAAATAAATAAATATTCATAATAATAATAATAATAATAATAATAATAATAAATTACATTCACTTTATTTTCTATTTTGTTGTGCATCACAAAAGTTTTACTAATTCAAAAGATTCTAAAGTAAAATAAATAAATAATCATAAAAATAATAATAAATTACATTTATTTTCTTTTTTGTTATGCAGATAATTAAAAAACAATAAAGTAAAATAATTCAATAATCATAGTAATAATAAAAAATTATATTTATATCTTTTTTTGTTATGCAGACCAAAACTTGAAGCGAAACTATATAAATTTTGAATAACAGATCAATAACTTAAAAAAAAAAAAAGAAGAATAAGAGAAAAATAAGCATTTAAAAAAAATGAACCTGGAAATAACAACAAAGAAATGAGAAGAATTTTTGGCACCTCTCTCCAATTTAATGATAGGAGTTAAACAAATGGAAGAAGAAAAATGAAAAATAAAATAGAACAGAAAATAAATCAATGTATTTAAAATTTAGTTCCAAAAGAAGAAAAATAAAAAATTTACTTCTCTAATCAAAAAATGGGTTCATCTTCAGCACATACAATATAGCCACAAATTAATCATAATAATAATAGTAAATCACATTAAAACTTCAACAACTACTATATGGAATTTGAAGAATAGAAAAAAAAAAAAGACAATAAGCAGACCCAAAAAAGAAAAGAAAAAAAGAAATCGAAAATAACAATCAAGAAAGAAGAAGAAATTCCAATCTCGGAACAGGAGTTAACCAAATGTAAGCAGAAGAAGAATGAAAAAGAAACATAGTTCCGAAAGAAGTAAAATCGAAAATTTACTTCTCAAATCAAAAAATGGTTTCATCTTCAGCACATACAATACAACCACAAATTAATCATAATAATAATAGTAAATCACATTAAAACTTCAACAACAACTATATAGAAAAAAAAAAGACAATAAGCAGTCCAAAACAAAACAAAAAAAAAAATCTAAAATAACAACAAAGAAAGATGAAGAAACTTCAATTTAAGGACAGGAGTTAACCAAATGTAAGCAGGAGAAGAATGAAGAATAAACATAAAATTACAAAACCAACTAAAAGAACCAAGAACCAAAAAAAGAAACGCAGCAAATAGAAGAAGCAGAACCCAACCGAAAAAAAAATAAAAAAAATAAGAAGAAGCAGCAAATAGAACTTACCTCAAACAACCACCTCGTCCATGACCCTACCAACAACAACAACAACAACAAAAAAAAAAAAAGCAGAGATTTGGGTGACGGTGGAAAAAAATCAAAAAACAGATGAAAGCTTACATGGTACAACTTTTTGTAGTTCTAACTGTATACAAAGGAGATAATTTGATTGCGCAATTTTTGGAAGATTAGCAGAAAGGAAAGGGATTGACAGAATAGCTTTAAAGGGATTGGGTTTTTTGGATTTGGAAGAAATGATAAAATTTAACGGGACAAAAGCCTTCCACGTGTAAATGTTCCAGAAACTGAATTAAAACAATTGTAACCAAAAGCCCAAGCCCAAAATCCCAATCCGCAAAGAATTCAAACCCCACCTAATTGAAAGCCCAAAACAATAAAAACATGAACCAATAAATAGCCGACATTTGGCAAAGGCTCGTGAGTTGTTGTCAAGTTTCCTATAGATATATATATATAGTATAGATCACCCCTATATATTAATGCAAAATCCTCCTAACCTATGTGTCTGCTTCGTTTGACAAATAAAAAATTTTGATGCTTCGTTTGCTTATGTGTCATCTGAGCCTAATATTTACCTAACTTAATACTTTTCTTTTTATTGTATCTTACCTAATTTAATTTCTTTATTATGGTTTTTCTTATTCAATACTTTCTTTTGATTCTCCTAATATAAAAATAGAAATAAATCATATATAATTAGTAGATAAGATCTAAATTAGATTAATTAAAATAAAAGCTACATATGAAATAATTTTAATTTAAAAAGCTTTATTATGAAAATAATTAAATAAATTTTATTGATAATATAATTTAAAATAATTTTATTTTTGGAGTTCCAAATATTCTATATAAGTGAAATATAAGTTATATACAATAATCTAAGTATGTAACTAAATATTAGTAATGTATTCAATCAAAATATAAAAATATTAAATTATATACTAATAATTAATAAATATTGATTAGACACCAGTACAATGCGACACGAGTTGAGAGTATGATATCTTTTGAATATCTCAAAGTATGTAATTAATAATTATTAACGAATTTATTCTAATCATTACTATATAAAATGATTTAATAATAATAATAATTAATAAAATAGATATTAGACACGGGCTTAGAATGTGACGCCTTTTGAGTTTTTGTAAGTATATAACTAAGATTTAATGAATTTAATTTAAACATCAAATAAAAAACTATTTAATATTTATAATAATTAATAAATAGATTAGACATGTACAAGGTACGGTTGGGAATAATTATTTTAATTATTTTATTTTAGATTAAAAATTCAGTAATTATCACAAATATTTTTTATATTTATCTTGTGATAAGTTCTGTGTAATACATGAGTGTTAAACAAGTATATATTAATGCAAAATCCTCTTAATCTATGTGTCTGCTTCGTATGTTTTACTTGGATAATAAAAAATCTTGGTGCTTCGTTTGCTTATGTGTCATCCGAGCGTAATATATACCTAATTTAATATTTTCCTTTTACTATATCTTGCCTAATTTAATATTTTCTTTTTATTATATTTAGTCTAACTTAATAGTTTTCTTTTATTATATTTTATCTAATTCAATAGTTTTCTTTCATTCTCCTAATATAAAAATATAAATAAGTCATATGTAATTAGTAGGAAGAAAGTCTAGATTAATTATTTTAATTAAAAGACAAATTACACATGAAATAATTTTAATTACAAAAACTTATATATGAAAATAATTAATAAATTGTATTTATAATAAAAGTTGAAATAATTTAATTTTGAAACTTTAAATATTCTATATAGGTAAATTATGATATACTTGCAGTAATTGGAGTATGTAACTAAATATTAATGAACTCAATCTAAATATAAGAAAATAAAATTATATAATAATAATTAATTAATATTTATTAGACAATGACACAATGCGAGAAGTTAGTAATGAACTCAATCTAAATATAAGAAAATAAAATTATATAATAATAATTAATTAATATTTATTAACAATGACACATCGCGAGAAGGTTTGAGAGTATGACACCTTTTGAATTTTTCAAAGTATGTAACTATAATTACTAACAAAATTAATTTAAACATAATAATATAAAATGAGTTAATAATAATTAATTAATATAGATTAGAGAAAGCTGAAAATGTGACATCTTTTGAATTTTTATAAGTATGCAAATATATTATTAATGAAATTAATCTTAATATTAAAATATAATATTAATCAATAATTATAATAATTAATAAGTTGAACACGGCACGGGTTGAGATACACATCCTATCAATTTTTTATTTTAAATTTAAAACTTTATAATTTTTACCAATATATTTTATATTTAGTTTTTTATAAATCCTGTGTAATACACGGGTATTAAACTAGTATACACACACACACACACACACACACACACACATATATATATATATATATATATATATATATCTACCCTATTTTTTAATTCTGTTGACACCTTGTTGAGGTGTCAACTCCTTATGCCTCCATTTTCCATGTGTATTTTTCTAATTAATCAAAAAGCTGATGTGTCATTTTGTAAAAAAACCCTTTTATTTCCTTCTTTTTATAGATTTTTGTATGGAGTATAAAATAGAGCTTTTTCCCATCTTTTTTCAAGCCTCATTAAGAATAAAAATCACGTGTCTCAGCCCTATTCTAACGCCTTTCTTTCTTATCGCCTTTCTCTCTAACCTAAATCTCAACTCACAGAAGGAACGAGGCTATCTGTTCAACGGCGAAGCAATCCGTTGAATTGTTCACCCAAACGATGATTTTGCTGCCAACTTTATAAATCCATCGTTTTCTCCCTTAATAAACCGTCCTCCAAAAGAATTCTAGGTCTCTCTCTCTCGCAGCCGATCTCTTATATGTCTCAGCCCCACCATCCCCGCCTACCTAATTGGTGAACAAACAATGGTTGTTTCTGGATCTAATTATTTGTGAATCAATTTCATGGGATTTGAATTTTCGAATTTTAGCATATAATATATCTGATTCTATTCATATTTTAATTCATCTTATATTTGCTATTTAAGATTTTTAGGATGATTAAGTATTAGCAGTATGGATTTAATTTTCAAACATCTCACTCTTTTGGATCGAAGCCTTTTTTTTTTCTTTTTGTATCTGATTCTTTTTGGTTAATTTCCTATTACAAATAATCCAGTTGTTATGATTAGTGTTTTGTGGAATCTGCTATCTAAACTATACTAATTTTTAATGCATGTTATTTTGGATTCTAAATACCTTATTTACAGCTCGGTGCGTCAAATGATTTTTCCACTGTTTTGATATACTACATTTTGTACATCATATATATTCTTAGCTTATTTGTTTCTACAAATTTCAGTAAAAAATCTAAATTATAAAAGAAGGTATGTTTATTTACAGGGATGTTTATTTACATTTTTTTTTGGGTTACTCCATTTATAGGGGTTTTTTGTGTGTGTTTTAATTTGGATCGTGTTAACTTCTTCAAACATTCGTTTATAATTAAAAAACATTGTCTCAAACTAAAGGTAGGGTCATTTTCTTCTTGGATCTTTGTGTTTGAATGTTAAAGTTCTTATTTTTGTCTCTGTTAGATTTCTATTAGTTCTCCTAATAAAAGTAGAATTACCAGTTGAAACTGATGACGACGATTAGTTTATTTTTCTGAGAGAGTTTATTTGGAATCTCAATGATCATCTAACTGGACGGCGCAAGAATAAGCCAATTATTTTTTATATACATGAAAAGTATTCATTGGATGATAGTTATTCAACATACAATGACCGCTATATCTTTACATATTTGTAGTTTAACTAATCTCATTCTCCCTGAAAATAGGCTTTTAATTTTGGTCGTACTGCTTCAGATTCCTCTACTACTTTGATCTAAATTTATGTATTGTATTTCCCAAATATTTGAACAGGTTTAATAGTTCCCAGTTTCAGTTGATCGCACATGAGGCACTAGTGCAGAAACTGCATATCCAGAAGGGTAATTCTGTCTATCTAGAAGGGTAATCCGTGCCTTCTGTAGTGACATAGTTCTAGAAAGTCTGTACTTTCCAAAACGCCTTTTTTTACCCTTTTAGATTGACAGACTTTCTAGAAGGGTAAAAAAAAGGCGTTCTAGAAAATAATTTTTCTGTTCTAGAATGGTACCATCCCATATTGATCCACCACTTTTCAGAATGGTTTTTTTAAATACCGTTCTGGAAAGAGTGACTTTCCAGAACGGTTTTTTAAAATACCATTCTGAAAAGTCTAGCTTTCCAGAACGGCATTTGAAAAAACCGTTCTGGAAAGTCGCAAATTGCAGAACGGTATTTTCAAATACCGTTCTGAAAAGTCGCACATTCCAGAACGGTATTTTCAAAAACCATTCTGGTAAGTTATACTTTCAAAACGGTATTTTCAAATACCGTTCTGGAATGTGCGACTTTTCAGAACGGTATTTGAAAATACCATTCTGAAAAGTCGCGCTTTCCAGAACAGTTTTTCAAATGCCGTTCTGGAAAGTTACAATATTTTCGATTTTACGTTCTGGAAAGTTTGGCCTATTTTTAGTATCCATCTTTCCCAAATGTAAAACATTAAATATAAAATATTTAAAACACCAAATCTCAATTAAAAATATACTTCACCAAATACAATATCTCAATCCATTCAAAGCAAACCAAAACAACAAAAAAAACCACAATATTCATCAAGTATTCATCAAGTGTTCAAAACAACAATCACTACAAGTCACATACAAAAAAAGGTTTCATCATAGATATTTGTTCTTCAAACCAAAATAAAATGCAGTGCGCACCCTCAAGCGCTGTGAAGTTGCAGAGAACATGAGACCAATCCTTTCAATTCATAAAGTGCTGTGAAGTTGCAGAGCACAAAACTCAATAACCTGGGACCACTCCTTTCCTGCTAACTGCAAAAAAAGGAAATAATTAGTCAATAAAAATCTATTATATTCTTGAACATCAGATCAAAAACAACAACATACCTTTCAACGTCTTCTTTTGGCAAACTAGTGAAGCAAAGCCCTGAATCTCCAAGCAGAAGCTGAATAAAAAAACGCCAAGCAAAAAAAAAAAACAGTGTGAATTTAACCTGAAATTTCATCAATAAACATGGATGAAATGAATACACATACACTGGCAAGTCGAAGTGAAGATTAAGAGTGATGCAATCTTAGCATGCAGAGAATGGTACCTTTGAGATCTTGTGAAGTCCCGATTTGATCTCATCAGCATCAGACCTACCTAAGGCAATCTGCATAACCTTGTTCGACCCTAGAAAAAATCTGGGACAAAGAAAGCACAATTAAATTAGTTTATTTATCATCAGTTATCTAATCCTATTCTTGAAAATAAAATCAGAGTATCTAACAAAACAAGACATCAAATGGTAGGTAACACCAACTACCAGATGACATAAATGGTATTCATTACTGATTTTATACCATTTAAGCTGTTGGTCCTCTATAAGACATGGTTTACGAAACTTGTATTTAACACTAAAAATAAATAAATAGTAAACACTCGGCAAGCTCAACAATTCTAATCCAAAAGGTATGATTATATCTCCAACCTGCTTGAGGAATTGAGYCGGCCTCTGAACTCCTTGAACTTGAGATTCCTCATGTTTTCTCCCTAAAAAGGTGCAGTTTACCAAAATAAAAAGGTGCAGTTTACACRAGAGAGAAACYATCAACTCCAAAAATTCTCCCTAAAAATMAAAAAAACACATTATAAATTGAAGAATAATAACCAGAAAGTTAGTTACCTAAAAAAAGAATCCAGCATAATAAGTTGCTCTATTAATTGCTTGGTTTCCATCTTCAGTACAAATTGAGACCCTTGTCCATGTTGCGATATTTCTGGAAAAGTCATTTTTTCCTAACAAAAAAAACAAAAAAAAAAAAAGTCACAGCCCACATACATAATTGTACAAACAATTCTTAATAACTGGATATATCTATATATGCTCTCTCATCAAGAATGCACTGGTCAAATTAAAAAATGTGCATTGACCCCAGAATAGGAGAAATTGTTATTCTAATCCTCAAAAACAACTTATTCGTTTTTTATTTTCATTTCATCAAGAATATAAATGTTAACAATATACTATTTCGGTTCCATTCCATCTATAGAAACAACAGGTTACCTCATTCAATGCATTTACCCCATCAGAAGGGCTTTGACACTCATCAACATAGTCATCATTATCCTTTGCCGAACAAGAAAATGAAGAAGAAAGAGAAAGAAAAGAACAAAGACATGAAAATCGTTTTAGGCGAGCAGTGTCTATGATCAAGAAACAAGTGCAAGAATGTTTATCTAAGAAACTTTTTATTTTATTTTTTAAAATTACATATAAAATGTAATTGAACAAATAAACATATATAACTACCATCAATGAAATAATCCTCAAACTGAGGCACACATCATATAGAGAGAGCAAAAATATGAAGAAATAACAAAAAAATATCAAGAAGAAAAAAAAAAAGAAAGACCAACTAGGATTTGATAATACTGATAGTGTGGATTAAAACAAAAAAACTGAAACACTTTCTTCTGAGACCACAATCAAATACCAATTGATAAAAATGAAAAAAAAAAGAAAAAAAAGAAGACATTGAATATTTTTCCACCATGACAGCATATGCACACATTCCATAAATAAAGAAAAGAACGGTTTGCTACATTTGATTGATTAAGGTTTGCACCATGGCATGACTTGCTAATACTGTTAAGGCCTCCTACTCACTTTGATGTTATAAGAGAAATGGAAAAAATGGGAGATACCAAAAACAAACAAGAAATCTGCATATAATATGTACAAAGAAATGCATAATACCCATGCACATGACCACATCACAAAGCAATATTTAATTATTTAACAAAAATAAACCACATAAAATAAGTTTGAAATATCTTGCTTTCAGATATGCAATCAGACTATCCTTGGCAACAACAATACCATGCTCTTGCTAAGTGAACCCAATTGTGGCAATTTGCAGGCCATTTTGAGGGATGAAGGAAGATGCTGGAAAATCAAGTAATGATAAGCATTTTTATTTTATTTTTAGCTTCAAACCCTTTAACAGGCCCCACGACCCAAGTGCAACCGTAGGAGCTTGCACATATTGCAGCATATGGCCGGTCATCTGCAACCTGCTTTCTCACCATGCTTTCCAATGTTGTGCAATTCTTTAATGTGGTTGCACCAGGCATTCCTGCCTTACAATTCACAATATTCAAATGAAAATTTGAAAATTAGTTAAGAGGATATAACTGCATTATATGCATACACAAGTTATAGGAGAGGAAGAAAAAGTAACTAAATGATCTACAACTAAATAGTAATAAGTCTAAATTTGTGTGACACCTGAAATAGTAAATAGGGAAGAACACAAACTAGCTTTGAGAACATCGGCAACTGCATGCATCTTCAGGCTCTTTGGCATAAGCCTTGCTCATCATGTATAATCGCTACCGCATCACAGTCTGAGGCAATGTACCTTTAAAAAGATATGTGTCAACACAATCATGATCAAGATTCAGGTATTATTGAGCCGAACTTTTATGTTCCTTTCAAAATTAAATTCCGGTTAACAAATACGCGTCTACGTTTTGAAAGGGTTTTAGTTCGCCCGCAAGAGAACGGGGTCACTTGTAGACTGATGAGTCAACTCGGGTCGATCTCTCGAGGAATGGAAATTGGATTTAACAATGTTTATTATACTAATATCACAACTCTATCTAATAACACACGATCAATGGGGTTTTTGAAAAGGTTTCACTTCCAATCTTTAAAAGTAATAACGAAATCGTCTTGTCTCGAGGATGTCAATCTCTCGACAAGAGACTTTCAAAGATAAAAGATTGATCACTTATAATGCTACTAAAGAAGGAYATTCTAAACATCATAGCAAGACACTAATCTTTGAATATTACCAATAGRTTTCTCTAAGACAATCATTCATCATATCATGAATAAGYTACACATAATTGCAAAACTCCAAGAACAYAAATCTATTTTTCCAAGCCAACAACGCTTTAACAACCATTTAACAAAACATTATTTCATCACCCTTCAAACAATCATTCATAATCAAAAATCAAACTAATCTACTCAAAGAAGCGACTAAGTATATGAGTTCAGAAATTACGAGACKTTAAACWACGTTCAACGAATGATGATGAYGGATTAATGTACTCCAAGCAACGCGTAGAATCCTCGGGTTTGTCACGAACCCAGAATCTTTACGTCAATGGCTGCTTCGAACAACGGGTAAGGTGATAACGTATGGTTCTATGYTAGAGATGTGAGAGATGTGTCAAATCTCTCACCCTTYAGATGTTTTTGTGATCTTTCTTCTTKTTACCTCCTYCAAAGCYGCCCTCTMCTCCAATMTGTCGAACCCTAGTCGCCTCCCCTCCTTTTAAAAGCAATCCCAGCMGTTTTGTAACTGAAATTTCCAGAAATCTGACTCGTAACRTTTTTGTCCRATCGGTCATATGTCTCGTCCGATCGGTCATAAGCTTCTGTCTCTGGATCCRTTCGGTGTGATAGCTCTCCYGGTCGGTGTGCGAGTACACAGTTTACACCGATCAGAGATATGAATTGTCCGATCGGTGGATGTCCTTGTGGCTAATTGTGAGCGTTTTTCCTTCAATCTTCGTACTCCGAATCCTCCAAACGCTCTAGCTGTATGAGAAAACCACAGAATTATTCTCGTTTGGACCAATTGTCGATCAATAAGCCGGAAAGTTAAATGAAAAGATGGAAAATGCAAAACAATGCAATTTAGCTCTAGTCTTAACCCGGAAAAAAAAGAATAAAAAGACTAAAATAAGACTCAATTATGTACAGATTCGTGACAAAAACGTGCAAATCAACCACCCCATGCTTAATTGGTTTGTTCGTCCTCGAACAAACGAAAGAATCAAAGTCAAGAGAAGTGATGATGTTAAGAACTTTGAGTCATGTTGTGCATATATGGTTTAGTTTTGCAATTATAAACACTTTTGTCGAAAACCATGAAGCTAACCCGGGTAACTATTTCACCTTGAAATCAAAATAATGCGTCCTCACAAAAGGGAAATATATATAATGGTGCACTCATTCGCTCGTGTTTTTCAAAAGGTAAGTGTATACGCTCGGATCAACATAAACATGCATTCAACGACTCGTGAAAATCCAAGACTCGTACATCGCATATATGTGCACATTCAATCAAGGATCGGATTAGGACTTTCTAGGGTTGTAATGTAGGCTCTTTGGTAAGGTATGTCATATATAAAGATGTGTGGCTAAATTGCGAACAAAAGCAATCAATACTCACTCAATCCACATTTTAAGCATAGAGCACAGTTTGCTCCTCATTCCCCCCAAAACAACCATATACCATTATTTTAGCCTTTTATAGCTAAGGCTATTCCTAACCCTAAGGCCCGAATATTTGCCTTAATAAATAGGTTTTATTTTTTTTATTTTTTTTAACATCTAGATGCTATTATGAAACTAAGCACCCTTAATTTCCACCCCCTTTTTTTATATATTTTTCTTTACCCTTTTTTTTTTATATATATCCACTAATTCCTTCCCTACACTTGTCATACCTCATTAACCAATAAAACTCTCATCTCACAAATTTAAACGAAATAAGAGCTACAATTATGCTCATGGCTAACAAAGAGACGGAATAAAGGCTCAAAGGGGCTCATTAGGAATTTATAGTGGTTTAATTTTTTTGAATATAGCCAGAATCGGGTTTTATATGTGCCTATCGTCGTTTCAAAAACCAAATGTACACATGCAACTTAAGAGACCTTTCAAAACACTTATCGACTCAAAGCATGATGTTGATAAACACACAAGTCTCCTTACTAGGGCTTAATTCAAACTCTTGGAAACAAGGTGATCGAGTTTAAACAGGCGTTGCAAAATGGCCATCGACTAAATGTTATTTTAAAATATATATATAAGTAGATTTTGAAAACTTAGCACTAATCAAGCTCAAAAGACTCCACTTATCTCATTACTTAACAAATGATTTCGACAGGCATGCCAATACAAACACAAGTAATCATGGGTAATTAATCAACATAGATTGACGTAAATGGTTGACCAAAGTCATGTTACGGATTTGTGACTAAATTACTCACGAATGGTTCAATTTAACATGCATGGACTCTAAAAGTTTGAAAAACGGTCAGCAGTACAATATCCAATCGGTCAAAAGTGAGCACCGATCGGTCAAAATTCCAGAAGGTTTTGACCGATCGGACAAATTTGGATCACGTGAGTATCCAAGAGTAAATATAGTCGCCACATGCAAACAGGAAAGGAAAAATAATTTACAAAAAATCCGAATAAATATCCTAAAAAGCGATAAAAAGAAAAGGAAAGAGTGGTGATACAGCTGGGGCATGGGCCCGCCTACTGGTCCATGTTGCCCGGAGGTGGAGGTGGGTAGCGGTGCTCGAGACGAGAGAGATGTTCGTCGATGGCGACGAGGTAGCCATGATTAGCCTCAACGCTTCCAGATAATCGGGCAAGATGCTGAGAAGTTTCCGCCCAACTATTGCCTAAGTTTGTCAACGTGTTTCGGAAGTAACGAGCCTCCTCTCGAGCTACCTCCCATGCGGCCCAAGCGTCCTGGCGAGCGTTCCTCGCATGCTCCTCTTGGTGAATGCGTAATTCCCCCATTTGAGCAATCATACGGGCTTGGAAGTCTTGCTATTGCTGCCACTGTTTGTCAGAGAAATAAACGCCACCTCCATAATCATCTTGCTCGTAAGCACGGGAATCGGTATTCCCATTTCCTCCATTGTTCTCGTTCGTGTTGTGCTCCCCCTCATTCTCTCCATTATCTCTGGCATTCTCATCCTCGTCAGTTTTGTCGTCCTCCTCATCGACATCGGAATCCTCGACCTTTTCAAATCGCTCTTTATCCCCATTCATCAAGAAGGTTGGAATAGAGACGCTTCGCCCCTCAATCATGCGGCTCTCTACCATCATTGCCACACTAGGGTAAATGATGTCGTCATCATATGGTTCACAACCGTGGTAGCGGGCAAGTTCCGTGATAAAGGCTCCGAGAGTGAGTTTTGCCGTTTTCTTGTCTCGGACTTGTTGGACATTTTCGACCGCAGCGATTAAAAGTGGGTAAATCTGAGCGTTGCCTCGATGGTACGCAATCCATAGTTCTTTCAATTCAGTGGCCGAAATTCTCGTGGCGTCCTCCTTGCCTAAGAACACTTGCATGAAGAATTTGTAGGTGAGGTAGACGGCATTAGATTGCAAGAATGTTGAATTAAAACGGCAGCCGGGTTCCGGTGGTGCTCCCGATAGTTTTGCCCACCAATTGTTCTTATTATAATCGTCGAGTTCAAATCCTGGCCTAGGGCTCTTCTCGCCATCAACCCCAAATATTTCCTTGAGATCACCGGGCGTAGTGCGGAACGTTTGGTTCCGAAAGTGACATTCGAAACTCCCATCGGCTAGTGACTGAAATGTCGTGAAAAACTCGAGCATGAGGGTGCGGAACCCCGGTTGTTTGACACCGGCCCATTTAATGAGTCGGAGCGCGTTTAACCAATGGATAAATTTTCCCGCCGTTTTATCCCCTGCGTTGGCTTGATCCTCCCAAAATTCAATATCAATGAAACGGGGGTGGTATACATCTCGTTTGACGAGGGATTGGTATAAAGTAACCTCACGTTCATCTTTGAGGTTGAAAGGAGCTAGATCACCTCGGGTGTTGCTCGGACCTGCGCCCGAGGGTTGACTACGTCTTGGTCGCTTGCCGGGAGCCATAGGGAAAATCAAACTTCAGAAGTTGCTACGGGGTTCACTCAGAAATTTTCTCGAACACTTGGCGTGTCCCTCAAAACTTAACCAATTCAAGTTGAATTCAAACAATCCAAGCTCCGAATCACCAAACCCCTGCAATTCAACTTCTCAAACAGTTTAAKAATGTTTAGTTCAAGCCATTATACCTTGATGTGGTTGGTTTGAGAAACGGTTATGAAACTTGAGAGAATTTGAAGAATGGCGTATAATTCCTCCAAATTTGCCGGTCGGATGGAATCGGATATTTCGTGTTGCCGATCGGAGGGGGTTAGACTCGATGGTTTGAGTGGAGAAGATACGTGTGATGAATTTCGGATATGCGACCTGTAAGAAAACAAAAGGAGTTGGGACCAATATAATGTTCATGTGAGACAGCCAGCGCTTAATAAACTGGGCTGTCGTCCGATCGGTGTGTGTGGTGGACCGATCGGACTGTAGTCCAGTGTGTTTTGATCGGTCGGACTGAGTTCTTGACCTGTCGGTCTGTATTCTAGTGAGTTATTACCGACCGGTCTGGTCTTATTACCGGTCGGTCCACACTAAGTCCCCCCCCCTTTTTTTTTATAGAACAGCGACGTCCTGCAAAATTCAACGACAAATCACGAATGAGCAAAGAAGTTCAAAACATAAATTTTATTCAATAACTCGAACAATGTCGCTCGTTTATTTAAGACAATAGTTCAAA
>BMAC01000022.1:249128-261160 GCA_014905375.1 Phtheirospermum japonicum | reverse complement strand
ACAGACGACGGGCCACAATTAGGAGACAAATAGCCAACTTTGTCCAGCAAGATGGGGAGTTACTTCACGAGGCATGGGAACGTTTCAAATCATTACTACAAGCTTGCCCACATCATCACAACTCTCCGGGAATGGTAAACCAGCTGTTCTACGAAGGGCTTTTGGACTCTTATAAAAAAAACATCGAAGTAGCGGCTGGAGGAGATTTTGGGTACTTGACAGCAACGGAGGCGAAGCGACTGTTTGAAAAAATGAGCGAGAAGTCGAGGCAAACGAGCTCTCGACCACGAAAGATAAGAGTTAACGAGGCAACTGAGGTGCCAAGCAATGAGACCGTCGAGGCATGTAACCGCTGTGGAGAACAAGGGCATTTGGTGGATTCATGTAAAATGGGGTATTACGATGAATCCGACGCTGAAGCGTACGCCATCAAGGATCAATTACGCCACCAAGACATTCCAACCTATGAGCACAGGGCTCCAACGAACTCCAAATTCAACGCACATCRTAACTCTCATTACTTGAAATGGGACCCTGAAAMCCCACATTCTGCCCCAGCACAAACTAATTCAACGCCGCCACCACCAAACAAATTKCCACCAGYCGGGCCGCCACTTACTCCGATACAGCCGAACGATCAACTGTTAATTTGGCAACAAAACCAAGTCACCGAGACAATCAGGAATAGAGACGGGCTCGCAAATCTGACTACGCAAGTAAATAAGCAGGGAGAAGTTCTGAATGACCTTTCCAAAAGCRTGAAGAACTTAGAGAAAATKATGGGCCAAATGGMAACATTCATGGCCAAAACTGAAAACRAAAAAGGGAAGTTTCYGAGCCAACCCGAGCAGGCTTCAGCTGTTCATATCTTACATAGTGGGAAGATGATAGATAATGGAGTCGAAGAGGAGAAAGAAGAGGACACAAATATTTCAAATGAGGGGCCACCCACGAACGATGACCCTAAACCGGTTGACCAAATGCACAAGTCACCAAATCCTTATATTCCTAGGTCGTTAAAAGGGAAGTCTCCAAATCAAGTCCCCACTCCAGCAACAGATGACGATTCCACCAAGTCTCCGACTTCGCAGCCAAAACCGTTGCACCGCCTATAAGAGACAAGGTCCCCTTTCCGAGTTGTCTGCGCCCAGCCAAAGAGAACAAAAAGTTCATGGAGCTTTACAATCTACTAAAGAACGTTAATGTGAATCTTCCCCTTTTGGACGTAATCAAGACGATGCCCGCGTACGTAAATTTTTTCAAGGAGCTGGCCGCAAGGGAATGGCGATTGGAAACAACACAACGAGTCGAATTGACCAAGGAAGTAAGAGACATATGCAAGGGTCCACTACCCAAAAAGGACAAAGACCCTGGGAGCTTTTGCATAACTATTGCCTTAACTAACGGGAAAACAGCACGTGGAATGCTCGACCTTGGCGCCGGAATAAATTTAATRCCGTACTCGCTATATAAGGAATTTGACCTTGGGACAATGAGGCCAACGATGATGCGACTACAGTTGGCGGACCATTCCATAAGACAACTACTTGGCATAATTGAAGACGTTTTGGTCCAAGTTGGTGAATTTGTAATTCCGATTGACTTTGTTATACTTGATGTCGGCGAAGTTCTGAAGGAGGGCACGGAGCATACTATCTTGCTAGGCCGACCATTTATGTCCACCTCCCATACAATGATTGACGTGCACAAAGGGAGAATGACTTTATCCATTTTGGGAGAGACAGTCACATTCTCGATTAGAGATATCCACAACACTCCCTCGCCACTGATGCAAGAAGATTTTTCATTTATTGATCCTATTGCATCTTGCATTCACGAACTCAAAGGGATCACTGTACTGGATGAATCAAGCATCGAGGATGACTCAGAATTTTTAAGTAGGGTGGCAAAAATGTTGGATATAGATTTGAACGAAATCACCGAAGATTATGCAGGGTTTGAAGATTTTGATGAAGAGTTATGTGAAATAGCTAACGCACCTGCGCTTGAGCCGAAAGTAGAGCTAAAACCATTACCGAGTCATTTGAAGTAGGTTTTTCTTGAGCCCAACGAAACAAGTCCCGTTATAATTTACTCAGCATTAACGGAGCATGAGGAAAAAGAACTGACTGCAGTACTGAGCACCTACAAAGAAGCCATAGGATGGAGCATCAGCGACATCAAAGGGATAAGCCCCATTACGTGCATGCACCGAATTGAGCTAGAACCCGACGCAAGACCAGTACAAGACAGCCAACGTAGATTGACGCCAACATTATATGAAGTGGTCAAGAAAGAGATTTTAAAATTGAAAGAGGAAGGGATCATTTACGCAGTCTCTGATAGTAAATGGGTGAGCCCGATTCATGTAGTACCCAAAAAAGGCGGCATCACCATAATCAAAAATGAGAAAGGCAAAATCGTCCCAACCAGGCTGACCACGGGATGGCGAATGTGCATTGATTATAGGAAGCTGAACTCTGCAACGAGGAAGGACCACTTCCCATTGCCATTTACTGACCAACTTCTGGATAAACTGTCCGGACACGAGTTTTACTGTTTCTTGGATGGCCTTTCTGGTTACTATCAAGTGGCTATAGCCCTGGAAGATCAAAGCACGACTACTTTCACGTGCCCCTTTTGGCACATTTGTATTCCAGAGGATGCCATTTGGTCTGTGCAATGCTCCGGCAACTTTTCAGAGGTGTATGCTTTCTATCTTCACTGATTTTATTGATGACTTTCTGGAAGTGTTTATGGATGATTTTTCTATTTTTGGTGATTCATTTGAGAGTTGTCTAACTAATTTGTCTAAAGTCTTAAAACGTTGCATTGAGAAAAGCCTTACATTGAGTTGGGAGAAATTCCATTTTATGGTCAAAAGTGGCACTGTACTAGGGCATGTTGTTTCTAGTAGAGGGTTGGTGGTGATAAGGCAAAAATTGACGTTATTGAAAATCTTCCCCCCCTCGTGATATTAAAGGAGTCCGGAGTTTTCTTGGGCATGCAGGATTTTATAGGCGTTTTATTCAAGATTTTTTGAAGATTAGTCGCCCACTTTGTAAATTGTTATCTCAAGATACTCCATTTGTGTTTGGTGAAACTTGTATGAATGCATTCGAAACTCTTAAGGAGAAACTTACGTCTGCACCAGTTATTGTTGCCCCTGATTGGACTCTACCATTTGAAATAATGTGTGACGCGTCTAATGAAGCAGTAGGGTCTGTTCTAGGACAACGTGTCGAGAAGTTGCTTAGAGTTATTTATTATGCGAGTTATATGCTAAATGATGCCCAACGCAACTACACAACTACTGAAAAGGAATTGTTAGCAGTCGTGTTCTCTTTAGATAAATTTCGATCTTACATTGTAGGGGCCAAAGTCATTGTGCATACTGATCATGCTGCTCTACACCATTTATTTGCTAAGCCACAAAGTAAACCACATTTGATTCGTTGGATTTTACTGTTACAAGAATTTGACGTAGAGATTAAAGATAGACGTGGTTGTGAAAATGTGGTAGCTGATCATTTGTCTAGGATGGTAACTGAAAATGATGAGAGATGCATGATTGGCGATTTATTTCCCTATGAAAATGCTTATGTTCTTAATGCTTCTATCACTCATTGGTATGCTGATATCGTGAATTATCTTGCTTGTGGTATTATACCTAATCATTTGAACTACCAAGAGAGGAAAAGGTTTTTGCATAAGTGTAGGAGTTATTCCTGGGACGACCCCTTCGTATTCAAAAGGTGCAAGGACGGACTAAACAGGCGCTGTGTCCCGGATGAGGAGATGACAAGCATTTTGCAGTTTTGCCACGACCTTGGTGGCCATTTTGGGGCACAAAAGACCGCGTTTAAGATCCTTTTGGAAGGTTTTTATTGGCCAACTCTATTCACTGATGTTTATGACTATTGCAGGAACTGCGACGATTGCCAAAGAACAAGGAACATAGGGAAGAGGAATGAGATGCCTCTCGTGCCAAATCAAGTAGTCGAGATTTTTGACGTGTGGGGGATTGACTTTATGGGACCGTTCCCAAAAAGCGGAGATTTTGAGTACATCCTGGTGGGCGTTGATTATGTGTCCAAATGGGTAGAAGTTATCCCAACACGCAAGGCTAATGCTAAAGTCATTTTGAAGTTTCTAAAAGAAAATATATTCAGTCGATTTGGAGTCCCTAGAACGATAACAAGTGATGGAGGGAGTCATTTCTGAAACAGAGCATTTGAGAGATTGATGAATAAGTGCGGCGTACGACACAAAGTGGCTACCCCCTACCATCCGCAAACTTCCGGTCAAGTTGAAACCAGCAACCGCCAATTGAAGAGCATTTTAGAAAAGACAGTGGGCCCAAATAGGAAGGATTGGGCCACGAAACTGGTAGATGCGCTATGGGCGTATAGAACAGCATACAAAACAGTGCTCGACTTAACCCCTTTTTAACTAGTTTACGGGAAGGCGTGTCATTTGCCGGTGGAGATGGAGCATAGAGCAAGTTGGGCAATTTGGAAGCTCGATATGGACCATGGAGAAGCGGGGGAATATCGAAAACTGGAGCTGGCTCATCTTGAAGAAATGCGAAACGAGGCGTATGACTGTGCTTGGAGATAGAAACTTGCCATGAAAAAGCATCACGATCGCCATATCGTTGATAAAAACTTGGAAGTGGGTAAGTTAGTTCTACTTTATAACCCACGGTTGAAACTGTTTCCAGGAAAGTTGAAGTCAAGATGGAGCGGACCTTTTGATCAAGGAATTAAACGATTTTGGAGCAGTCACTCTTTACGATGAAAAGAAAGATACGACTTTTAAAGTTAATGGCCATCGAGTGAAGCTTTATCGCAAGGGGATGATCCTGAATAAGGATCGTGAAGTGGTGGAACTCCGAGATCCGCTGTCTACCAAGAATTAACCTCTAGAATTGCGTCGAGCAAGCGACGTAAAAAGTTGCGCTTCTTGGGAGGCAACCCAAGCGTTAGTTAGTTTTTAATTTTTCTTTTTATTTTATTTTGGTCTTTATTTTATTTTATTTCTGTTTTTATTGTGTCAATTGTCGTGGTGCGTTTATTTGGGTGTTAATGTGCAGGTTTTTCAAATTGAGCTGAAAAAGTGGACCTAACGGTTACCATAACCGTTAATAAGTAACCACTAGCCCCTAACGATTGCTTCACTAACTTAACGCTAAGCGCAGAGTTTCAGACCAGCTAACGGTTACCTAATGCTTGCCCTAACCGTTAGCAACTCAGACGCGTTATTCTGGAGCTGAAATTGTTTGAGAATTTTTTCCAAGAAGGTATGTTTTATTTTTCATGGGATTTTGGGCGTAAATAATTAATGGAAGTCTAGATTTTATTTCTTTAAAGAGAATCCTGAATTAATTAAGGGAATTTCTAATTTCCTACCTTCTTTGAACTTAGATTCACTTTAGAACTCCTACTTTTAGGACTTTCATACTCCTATGTATTTGATATCCCCTTGAGACCCACAACTCATTCAATTCTTAAGCTTCAGCCATAAACAATTTTTCCAAGCTCTTTTCTTTTTCTCTCCAACATCAATGGAGGAATTTGTCGAGCGTGACGATTACGCTAAGGTTATGAAGGACTTGGAAGACGCTAGGCAAGAGTTGAAGAAGTTGAAGATAGTAATTCATGACCTCAAGTATGAAAAATTGAGTTCCTCCTGGAAAATCAATAAATTCAAAACTTTATGGAGAATGGAACAGCAGAGAACTCATGACTTTAGCAAGGAAATCGAGAGGCTTAGGAGAATTATTTATAGAGCTAGTCTACCCGTCTACCCCGAGCATGTACCTACGAACGAACCCGGGGGATCTTCTAAGAGCTCGAGTTCTGAAAATTCCAAAAAGTCGCGAGACGATTAGCTAGTTCTAGTTGATTTCCTATTATGAGGGTGGCGTCATTTCATTTGAGTTTTAATTGAGATGTTTTTAATTAAACACAAGTTGTTATTTTTATTCATGTTTGTACGCGATTATGTTCTTAATAATATTCATTTCAAACATATTAATTTTCTCGTGAGATGCAGTTTTCACCATTTTAATTTTCTCATTTTTCGCCGATCAAGGCCGCATTCCGGCCCAATAATTGCCACCAGGCATCTGCACGCGACAATTGATAACAACTGCACCCTTTTATTTTACTTTTTCCTTTTTGATTTTGGTGTCTTAGTCTAGAAAATTGCTTTTGTGCGTTAATCCGTTGTTAATTGTGCAGAAAAAGTTAAAATTCTTAACTTTTGGAACGCAGCGTACAACTAACGGTTGTGACGAACGGTTACTATAACCGTTAACACCAACCGTTAGCCAGGCAGCTTAACGGCGAATAGGGAACCTTTAACACCAACCGTTAACTAGGCCGTTTTGGCAGAAAAGGAAAGTTTGAACGTGAAAAAATCCCGGGAATTTATTTCCAAAAAGGTAAGTTTTGATTTGCCTAAATTTTTGGACGTATTTTGACTTATGGGTATAATTCTGTTACCTTCTTTTGAGTTCTAATTAAATAGGGTAAGTTTATTTAACATATCTTAAATCTTTAATTAAAGAAGAATTAGGATTCCTAATCTTAAAGCCCAAGATACCTATAAATAGACACCTTCTAGGATACAATACTTAACAATTCTTCCAAGGTTCTTGAATTCTATCAAAACCTCTCCCTTTTGCCAAAGCATTTAAACACTTTTTCCTCAGACATGGGTATCGCCTACGTACAACCATAGTGCGAAATCTTCGAGCTGCGCTGTCCAAGGCTCGCGAGGAGGCGGAATCTTTATTCGCCGACTTAAGGCAATCGTTTACGATGATCACATCTATGCAAGGCGACATCGACATGCTGGAATGAGAGCTCGAAGAAACGAAAGACAAGTTAGCCACGAAAAGAGAATACAACACGTTTTTCTTCCGTGAAGGATTGGATCTCATGCGACAAGCTCATGGCTTCCGGCAGCAAGTGTTGGCAAGGGAGGAGGAAATTCGCCAGCTTGAAGAGGTTAATGACACCCACATGCTAAACCAAGAGATCTAGAAGCGAGAGTTGAGGGGCGCCCATGACAAGATTGCCGAGCTTCCAGGGAGGATCTATGGATCCGGCAATTGAACCTTTAATTATATTTAAGTCTAGCGAGCCGTAGTTTGCAATTTTCTATTTAGTCGAGTCATTGGGATTTTTAATCCTAATTTATCTTTTCGTTTTCTATTTTAATTTCCGTATTTTGTTTTTGCTTTATTTAATTTTATTGTTCAAAGCTCGCGAATTAATAATATTTATTTTCTGAAGTTCGTGTTTTAAATTCTTTTATTTTTCGAACGACTTAATTATTCGCGACGTTTCAGCCCCCGGCTAACGGTTATCACTAACGGTTACCCTAACCGTTAGGTGTAACCGTTAATGACTTTTCGACCCGGCCCGAACTTGCGTTATAAACTTAAACCTAAGGATTCGTTTCGTATTTTCAATTCCAATCGTTACCAAGCTGCCGACAAACCGCTAACCCTCTTTCAAGAATTTTTCGTCCCAACCGTTAATCGATCGTTAACCCACTCCGATATAGAATAACCTTCACAACGGCGATTCTGGACGGAGCGACGGGGTTCTGCAAATTTTCGGAGAGTTTTGAACAGAATTGGATTTCGTTTCTTCTGGGTAAGCGTAGCTTTTCCTTTCGATATTTGTCATCTGGTTGGGATATTTTGCAGGATAAGTTAAAATTCGGGTTAATATTTTAGCCTATATTTCATGTCATAAGTACAAAAATACAAAAATTAGACGGCAGACGCTACTAGCGGTAAGCTCATTATTATCCCTGATTGTTGCGGCTAGCGGTAGGTTCAGCGGTTGATCGTCATTGTTCACGCCTTGAGTGGAGCTAGCGGTAAGGCCTTGCGGTAGCGAGCTACCTCTATATAACCGTTAGGTGTCCAGAGTAAGCGATCTTATCGTATTTTCCGCACATCAACACACACATAAACGTACCACGGCAATTGACACAATATAAAGACAAAAGTAAAATAAATAAAAATCAAAAGAAAATTAAAGAAATGAAAACTAACGAACGTTTGGGTTGCCTCCCAAGAAGTTCTTGTTTAACGTCGACAGCTCGACGCATGTTTGCTTGATCAATTTCCAGCTCGTGGTGGGTCCACGAACCCCTTCTTGCTTCTATCTCGACTCGTCATATATTTCTCGTTATAAGGTCTAAGTTGATGCTTGTGGAATTTGAGATTCGACTTGTCACGCCCATCGTATAGAGTGGCAACTCCATACTCATCCATCTCTTATATCAAAAACGGTCCACTCCATACTGAATTCAGATTGGCCTTTGGATCGAACTTACGCTTATGATTATACAACACTTGTTGACCAATCTTGAACTGCTTGCACTTAAAACTCTTATTTTTGGCCTCCTTCGACTCTTTCTTCTTCTTCATCACCCAATCCTTGCTAAACGACTTGCTCTTGTCCCATGCACGTTTTAAATCATTATAAGGGTCGAGGAAAACATTCTTCAAACTTCTGTGCGGTGGCTTCGTCTCCTTCTTTGACTCATACTTCGAACGATCACGTTATGGCCTCAACTCCACTTTTGACTCGTTTTTAGGTGCGTCATCCTCTATGGGCATATCATCATTAAATTCACCTACAATATCACATAATTCAATACCCAACAATTCCATTAAATCCTCTCCGCTCAAGCGTTCCTCGCCACCCTCATTATCAAGCTTGTCAATCGTGCTAATGCTTTGGATTTCATGGACACAAGAATCGATTAGATCTAAAAATGAACACTCATCATTCATAAATGGTGAAGGAGTGTTATGGATGTCTCGAATCGAAAACGTCACTGACTCTCCCAAGACGGACATGCACTACAAAAAAACAGCAAATTTCCGAGGGATTTTCCGAGGGAACAGAATTCCCTCGAAAATTTCCGAGGGAAGACCGAGGGAAATAAAAATCCCTCGGTTTTTTCCGAGTAAATTACATTCCCTCGGAAATTCCTTCGGAAATCAGGGCGCCAAATGTTCCCGCCATATTTACCGAACGAAAATCCGAGGGATAACCGACGGGTGGTTTTCCGAGGGAAGTAGTCCCTCGGAAAACCGAGGGATATTTGATTCCCTCGGTTTTATTCATTATTTTTTTAAAAAAATTAATTAAATTTCCGAGGGAATATAATTTCCCTTGGAATTATTCCGAGGGATAACGGATTCCCTCGGATTTATTCCGAGGGAAGTTGTATTCCCTCAGAAATTTAATTAATTTTTTTAAAAAAAATTAAAAATAGTTAAAATCGTAAAAAATAGAAAAAAATAATAAAAAATAGGATTTATTTCCGGGACACTTAGGCGCACCCCTCCCCGTCCCGGTCGTGATTTTTTGGGTTTTGTTTCTATTTTTTACTATTTTTTGGATTTTTTTCTATTTTGTTATTTAACAAATAGGCATGGTAATTTTATATGCTTCTCCTCACCGTCCGTAAAAGTTTGGACTCTTCTCTCTCCTCAAAACTGCTTCTCCACCAATCAACTCAACGTAAGTTTGTATGCTTTCATTTTCGGTTCAATATTATTGCAACTAATGGTTAAATTATTATTATTAGTCATGTGAAAATCACAAATTGCCAAAAACATAAAAAACAGAATAACATATTTTATATATAAATAAATAAGTCTTATTTTATCCTCTTAAATTATTAAAGATCGATTTTGCTTATAATGGAATTCTAAAAAAAATTCCAAAAAAATAGTAAAAAATAGAAACAAAACTCGAGAAATTACGACCGGGGCGGGGAGGGGTGCGCCTCGGCGACCCGGAAATAAACCCTATTTTTTTTTCTAGTTTTTTCTATTTATTTGGATTTTTTTTATTTTTTGACATTTCCGAGGGAATTCAAAATCCCTCGGAATTTCGAGGGATTTTGAATTCCCTCGGAAATGGCAAAAAATAAAAAAAAAATATAAAAAAATAGAAAAATCGTAAAAATGAAACCGATCCCTATCATCTTAGGCACGTGGGGTGGTTTTGACCCCAAATTCGATCTTAAAATACCAACGAGCACGTGCGTGCCCTCACGTGTCGTGGGGTTCGACCAACAACAAGATACGATTGATCGATGAACTCCTTCGGTTGGAAATATGAAGCGACGTAGCGTCGTGATTTTAGATATTGGAGGAGGTGTGCGTCTCGTCGTTGTGGAACCACGGGGGTCGGACGTCGATCGTTTAGTGCGCGTTTTCTTTTTTTTTTCGATTTAAAAAAAATGAAAAAAAACCCCAAAAAATAGTAAAATTAGTAAATAATAAAAACGAATCCCATAATTTCACGACCGTGGTGGGGAGGGATGCGCCTCGGTGTCGTGGTACCATGGGCGTCGGGCGTCGATCGTCCGCACGCGTTTATATTTTTTTTTCGATTTTATATGAATAAAACCGAAAAATCCGAAAAAATAGGAAAAAATAGTAAAAAATAGAAACAAAACTCGAGAAAATTACGACCGGGGCGGGGAGGGGTGCGCCTCGGCGACCCGAAAATAAACCCTATTTTTCTAGTTTTTTTCTATTTTTTTCTATTTATTTGGATTTTTCTTTTTTTTTAAATTTACGAGGGAATTCAAAATCCCTCGGAATTCCGAGGGATTTTGAATTCCCTCGGAATTTAAAAAAAAGGAAAATTTCGAGGGAGTTTTAATCCCTCGGTTTTCCGAGGGACCCGTTTCCCTCGGAAATGTTGCCCTTAATTAGGCAGCGGGCACGCCCGCTGTCACTTACGCTTTCAGAGTTCAGAAAAAGAAAGAGAAAGAAAGAGAAAGAAGGGGTGCCGCCCGTCGCCAGCCGTCCGACCCGCCGTCAGCCGCCGCCCGTCGCAGCCATCCTTCACCTCGCCGCCAGGAGAGAGCTCGACGCCGTCCGTCGCTCCGCCGTCCGAGAGCTCGCCGCCGCCCGTCACTCCGCCGTCCGACGCCTCGCCGCCGTCCGAAGCCGCCGCCGCCGTCAGGTTCTTTTCATTTATTTTTTATTTTTGTATTTTATTTGTTTTAATTTTCATTTAGGGTTTAATTACTCGTCGTCCGCAGCCCGTCGCCGACCGCCCAAAGCCGCCCGTTGCAGCACGAAGCCGCCTGTCGCAGCCCAGAGACCGCCCGTCCACAGCCCCTGCCTTCAAAGTATTTTTTTTTCAGTTTTTTTTTTTAATATTATTTCAGTTTAATTTGTAATTATAGATAAATTTGTGGTTTTTAATTTATGTTTTATATTTAATTTTAGAATTAGGGTTCAATTTAGTAATAATCCAATCAATTAGAGTCCAATTTAGGAATAATCGATTAATTAGGGGTCAATTTAATAATTATTACACAATTGGGGTTCAATTTAGTAATAATTACAAAATTAGGGTTTCAATTTAGGAATAATCGATTAATTAGGGTCCGATTTAGGAATAATCGATTAATTAGGGATCCAATTTAGCAATAATTACACAATTAGTTGCCAATTTAGTATTAATTGAGAAATTAGGGTTCAATTTAGTAATAATTATAAAATTAGGGTTCAATTTAGTAATAATCAATTAATTAGAGTCCAATTTAGGAATAATCGATTAATTAGGGGTCAATTTAATAATTATTACACAATTGGGGTTCAATTTAGTAATAATTATAAAATTAGGGTTCAATTTAGTAATAATCAATTAATTAGAGTCCAATTTAGGAATAATCGATTAATTAGGGGTTAATTTAGTAATTATTACACAATTGGGGTTCAATTTAGTTATAATTATAAAATCAGGGTTCAATTTAGTAATAATCAATTAATTAGAGTCCAATTCAGGAATAATCGATTAATTAGGGGTCAATTTAATAATTATTACACAATTGGAGGTTCAATTTAGTAATAATTATAAAATTAGGGTTCAATTTAGTAGTAATCAATTAATTAGAAGTCCAATTTAGGAATAATCGATTAATTATGGGTCACTTTAATAATTATTACACAATTGAGTTCAATTTTA
>BMAC01000022.1:220479-244758 GCA_014905375.1 Phtheirospermum japonicum | reverse complement strand
GTTTGCCTCGACTTCTCGCTCATTTTTTCAAACAGTCGCTTCGCCTCCGTTGCTGTCAAGTACCCAAAATCTCCTCCAGCCGCTACTTCGATGTTGTTTTTATAAGAGTCCAAAAGCCCTTCGTAGAACAGCTGGTTTACCTTTCCCGGAGAGTTGTGATGATGTGGGCAAGCTTGTAGTAATGATTTGAAACGTTCCCATGCCTCGTGAAGTAACTCCCCATCTGGCTGGACAAAGTTGGCTATTTGTCTCCTAATGTGGCCCGTCGTCTGTGCTGAGTAATACTGATTAATAAATTTGTCGCTCACCATGGTCCAGTCGGTCAGAGATCTCGGTTCCAGTGATAGTATCAGTGATCTTTGACCTTGCTTACACTAAACAGCAAATTAAACGCATCGGCTAGAGAAAATTATACAAATAGACGGCTAAAAAGAAAATAAAATGAACAAACATATTTTCGAAACCTTTGCTATGGTCCCCGTCAACGGTGCCAATTTTTGACATGAAATATAGGTTAATAGACGACTCAAGTCTTGAAAATTTCATTTATGACATGAAATATAGGTTAATATAGGTGTTTAAAATGCAATGCAGACACAAAATCATATATATTACAATACTAGCATTGTCAAATCAATTTTTTTGCTATCCAGTTAAATTTAGAAATTTATACTGTTGATTACAAAACATCAAAGCTAATATATCTTTTTAGATATATTGAATCTGACCTAATATTTTATGTTATTTCTTTGATTAAAAAATACTTACATTTGTCTTGGTCAACAATATAAGTTTGAGCCTATGTTATATTTTTTTATTATAATTTAAACATATTTTTTATATGCAATATCAAATCCATATTTTTCTATCATCCATAAAAAAGTTGTATTTTAGTCTATTTAGCTATTTCACATAACTCTTCATCAAAATCTTCAAACCCTGCATAATCTTCGGTGATTTCGTTCAAATCTATATCCAACATTTCTGCCACCCTACTTAAAAATTCTGAGTCGTCCTCGATGCTTGATTCATCCAGCACAATGATCCCTTTGAGTTCGTGAATGCAAGATGCAATAGGATCAACAAATAAAAAATCTTCTTGCATCAGCGGCGAGGGAGTGTTGTGGATATCTCTAATCGAGAATGTGACTGTCTCTCCCAAAATGGATAAAGTCATTCTCCCTTTGTGCACGTCAATCAGTGTATGGGAGGTGGACATAAATGGTCGGCCTAGCAAGATAGTATGCTCCGTGCCCTCCTTCAGAACTTCGCCGACATCAAGTATAACAAAGTCAACCGGAATTACAAATTCACCAACTTGGACCAAAACGTCTTCAATTATGCCAAGTAGTTGTCTTATGGAATGGTCCGCCAACTGTAGTCGCATCATCGTTGGCCTCATTGTTCCAAGGTCAAATTCCTTATATAGCGAGTACGGTATTAAATTTATTCCGGCGCCAAGGTCGAGCATTCCACGTGCTGTTTTCCCGTTAGTTAAGGCAATAGTTATGCAAAAGCTCCCAGGGTCTTTGTCCTTTTTGGGTAGTGGACCCTTGCATATGGCTCTTACTTCCTTGGTCAATTCGACTCGTTGTGCTGTTTCCAATCGCCATTCCCTTGCGGCCAGCTCCTTGAAAAATTTTACGTACGCGGGCATCGTCTTGATTACGTCCAAAAGGGGAAGATTCACATTAACGTTCTTTAGTAGATTGTAAATCTCCATGAACTTTTTGTTCTCTTTGGCTGGGCGCAGACAACTCGGAAAGGGGACCTTGTCTCTTATAGGCGGTGCCAACAGTTTTGGCTGTGAAGTCGGAGACTTGGTGGAATCGTCATCTGTTGCTGGAGTGGGGACTTGATTTGGAGACTTCCCTTTTAACGACTCAAGAATATAAGGATTTGGTGACTTTTGCATTTGGTCAACCGGTTTAGGGTCATCGTTCGTGGGTGGCCCCTCATTTGGAATATTTGTGTCCTCTTCTTTCTCCTCTTCGACTCCATTATCTATCATCTTCCCACTATGTAAGATATGAACAGCTGAAGCCTGCTCGGGTTGGCTCRGAAACTTCCCTTTTTYGTTTTCAGTTTTGGCCATGAATGTTKCCATTTGGCCCATMATTTTCTCTAAGTTCTTCAYGCTTTTGGAAAGGTCATTCAGAACTTCTCCCTGCTTATTTACTTGCGTAGTCAGATTTGCGAGCCCGTCTCTATTCCTGATTGTCTCGGTGACTTGGTTTTGTTGCCAARTTAAYAGTTGATCGTTCGGCTGTATCGGAGTAAGTGGCGGCCCGGCTGGTGGMAATTTGTTTGGTGGTGGCGGCGTTGAATTAGTTTGTGCTGGGGCAGAATGTGGGTTTTCAGGGTCCCATTTCAAGTAATGAGAGTTATGATGTGCGTTGAATTTGGAGTTCGTTGGAGCCCTGTGCTCATAGGTTGGAATGTCTTGGTGGCGTAATTGATCCTTGATGGCGTACGCTTCAGCGTCGGATTCATCGTAATACCCCATTTTACATGAATCCACCAAATGCCCTTGCTCTCCACAGCGGTTACATGCCTCGACGGTCTCATTGCTTGGCACCTCAGTTGCCTCGTTAACTCTTATCTTTCGTGGTCGAGAGCTCGTTTGCCTCGACTTCTCGCTCATTTTTTCAAACAGTCGCTTCGCCTCCGTTGCTGTCAAGTACCCAAAATCTCCTCCAGCCGCTACTTCGATGTTGTTTTTATAAGAGTCCAAAAGCCCTTCGTAGAACAGCTGGTTTACCATTCCCGGAGAGTTGTGATGATGTGGGCAAGCTTGTAGTAATGATTTGAAACGTTCCCATGCCTCGTGAAGTAACTCCCCATCTTGCTGGACAAAGTTGGCTATTTGTCTCCTAATGTGGCCCGTCGTCTGTGCTGAGTAATACTGATTAATGAATTTGTCGCTCACCATGGGCCAGTCGGTCAGAGATCTCGGTTCCAGTGATAGTATCCAAGACTTGGCTTTATCCTTCATGCAACTCGGAAAACACACCATTTGAAGGTCTTCGTGATGAAGCCCTGGAGATGGAATCCTACTAACTTCGGCATAGAACTCCTTTAGGAAAGTCAATGGATCTTCGTTGGCGAGACCGTAAAATGTCGGGAGGTTGTTGATTATATGAGGTTTTAGCTCGAAGTCTCTTGCAGTCCTACCCAACACAATAGCAGAACTATAGGGACCCACTTGAGGAGTCGTGAACTCTCTTTGTCTTGGTTCGCGCGCCTCCCGTTGGTATCTCTCTTGGTTATTTGGCCTCGCGTAGTTCCTATCGTACTCGTTTCTCTCATCGTAGTTATCATTCGCAAGCCAGTCATTTATCCGCTCATCTCCATGGTAAGATCTTTCGGAATAGTCGTCTTGGATTTGGTGGTGACAATTTCTATTCCCTCTTCCTCGTCCTTCATTCTGGTCCATCATGTTTTGCTAAATATCCACCCAATATTCTCGAGGTTGTACTGGTCCATTGGGACGAATTGGTTCACTTCCGTAATTGTTTCTTTGTCGTATCGGTGGGTTCCTTGGTGGTTGATCATTTTCGTTGTTGTGGATAGGATTGTCTAGCCTCAACATTGTCTTAGGAACCGGATCACAAACAAAATCAGTGGTGGCAGACGATTCGCTTTCGGATATGTGAGAAGGTCTCGCTTGATTGGAACGATGAATATTATTGATGAATGGTGAAAGTTCGGGTCTAAGTGATCTTCGACCTTGCATACACTCAACAGCAAATTAAACGCATCGACTAGAGAAAATTATACAAATAGACGGCTAAAAAGAAAATAAAACGAACAAACATATTTTTGAAACCTTTGCTATGTTCCCCGGCAACGGCGCCAAAATTTTGATTCAAGCTTTTTGTGCCTACTTATAAAAATGTTTCAAAAGTTCAATAGCTTACCCGCAAGAGAACGGGGTCGCGCGTAGGTTGGCAAATTGACTCGAGTCGTCTCTCGAGGAACATACAATCGGAAATTTGAATAGTTTGTTTAATAACAAGTAACGTATACAAATAGGGGGGTTTGTTTTGAATTTTTAATTAACAACTACTAGATTAAAAAGCAAGACTTTAAAATCAAATTCTAAATTAACTATTTTAAATTACCAATTAAATTAACTAAATTATTTAAACTAATTAACCAACTGAAAATTAAACTAATGATTAACTAATTTAAAACTTAATTAAATTAACTAAACTTAGATTAATTAACTAACTAATTAGCTAATTAATAAATTAAACTAATTAATTATAGAACTAATTTAAAACTCAGAAATAGACTTCTAGGAACTAACAAATTAAACTAATAACTATAAACTAACAAATTGCATGAAAATCGAATTCTAACTAATTAAACTAAAGGCTAACGGTTACTAATCTAACTAAAGTCACTACTAACGGTTGCGATTCTAACCGCTAACGGTTACGGCTAACGGTTAGAGTAACCGTTAGAGTAACAGTCAACAAATCTGAAACTAAACAAACCGTAAACCTGCATGCATGAACTAATCTCCAACTAACAGAATATCACAAATCCGATATATAACATGAATTACTGAATATAAACTGAAACTAATAAATTAAATACGTTCAACAGATTCAAAAGAAGTACGTACGTAAACTAAGTAATATTCGAAAACTTGAAAACTAACGATTTAAAACTACAAAACTAACTAAGAAGGTTCAGAGTACTTGATTATCTACTGGAACTGAGAGATCTTTGGCTATTCCGAAGAGTAAACGTAATAACATGGCTTCTTACGGATGAACGGCGTCGAACGACTCGCGAAACCCTCATCGTCGTCGATTCTTGTTCTTTGTGTTTTTGTTGTCGTCTCCGTCTCCAAACCCTAGCATTAATATTATGGAAATATTTTTAGGGTTCAGCACACTTGCACACCCCCGGAATTCGGATTAGTGATGGTATTTATAGAATTTTCCGTGACTTGGGCCGCAAGCCTGTCTGCTATTTCTGGGTCATGCTAACGGTTATAGTAATCGTTTATTTTTATTTTGCATTTCGGGCTAACGACAACGGTTATATGGAAACCGTTATAGAAAGTTACCATTAGCTCTTGAATTCAGCACTCTGATCGTTAACATCGGTTGTCAGTAACCGTTAAGGGCTAGCGCTAACAGCTAATGGTTGGAGTGACAGCTAAGTGTAACCGTTAGCTTCAATGACAACGGTTCCAGAATCATAACCCTTTTAGAAAGTGTGGCAGCTTCAATTTCTTGCTACTTCTTCACCGGAAAGCTCGATCTTTGAATCTCGACCATCATAATTCATCTCTAACGTGCTGAGCTCTTCCGGTTACTTAGCTATAAAGTGAAAAACCACAAATAATCACTTATTTGCATCAATTTAGCCCAGATTATAGTAAAACAAGTTGGAAGTACAAAAATAAGCATAAACTATCCAACTTATACTAAAAATAATAAGAAAAATAAACTAAAATACTACTAAAAATCAAGACAAATCCATGCTAATCACATGTCATAAATGAAATTTTGAATTCATTGTAAACATTTGAAAGCATACATTCAAACCCTAGCTATCTTTCTTGTTAATTACCACTTTAGTGGTTTTACTTACATTCTACTTCGTTAGAGTTTTATAGGAGAGTGTTAGCAAACTGTAGAAAAAGATAATTATTAGCTTTTGGGTGAAAAAAATAATCTCCCTATAAATTCCAAGTATTATCTCCACCTATAAACACTTGTTTTATAAAGTCATAACACAACTCATATTTGAAGGCTCTTTGGAGGCGTCAACATGTACTAAGTTACATGATTATCTTTTTTTGCACATCAACCTATATAGAAGAAAATGAAAACTTAAAAGAATAAAAAACACCAGTTAATGATCAAATCATATATGAAAATGAGCAAATTCAATACATCCAGCTACAAATGAATATCATTACTAATAAAACATCAAAATAACAATACACCCTAGTCTTTTAAAAAGTGTTAAAAGTAGAACATTTGATTGAAAAAAAGTGAACAGAAACCGGCCAAAATTCGTAATAAACCACAAAAAATCTTACTAAGCTAAATCTCCACCTCCACTCTCTTGCAACAAATTGATAATACCGTTTGTCTGACTAAGCAAACAACCTTTTTCTCTCAAGCACAACCCAAAGCATCTTTTCTCAACCAAAAATCAAGGTTGAAAATGTCATGCCCGACTGGAATTATCTGGTTAAAAGCAATTTCAATTGTTTTTCCCCATCCAAATGAATATCATAACCAACATTCGTCTGTCCAACGGCTTCACCACAACCCCATGCTTTTTTATCTTTCTGATTAATGGCATTTTTTTACCACCCCAGATTGATCCTTCTAGGGTTTGTGAGGAAAAAAGTTATCTCCGGAAGAAAGCTAAAAAATATTATTTGTTCATATCCAAAATATAATATGTATCATAAACTCTCATGAATAAAGAATAAATCTAAAACTCAACAAATAACACATTAAAAAAATAGATTTAACAAAAATGATAAGTAAAATTCGTAAAGATTCCAATAAAATTGTAATATCAGAAAAATACCTCAATCAATGTGTCGGTATGCAATATCTAAATTTTCTCATAATCGTACATCACATCTCCATACAGTGAAGGTTGAATTACGATGACCTCACTCTTCCAGAGTTGAGTAAATCTGGCCCACCTAGTCGAGATACTAAAGTATCGTCACCCACATACTGGACATCCTTCGCGACAACCTGCGTCGAGTTCGTTTCGTAATGATATGAGATGCTTAGGGTAAATAGTAATTATATCAAATCAAAACACGAAAATCAGATTAATTAATATACTAATAAAAAAGTAATTTAAAATGAATAAATGACAATTGCGAACATGGAAAACTTTCTCTAAAAAAATAAAAATTGATAAAATAGAAGTTAACTCTTGCGGTCTTTGGTACATTTGGATAAAATAATGGTAAATTAGAAAATCCAAGTACCAGGTCATGCAAAAGATTCAATGAAATATTGTTTTCCAAACTTGTTAAAACAATCAAACTATTCAGATCAACATCAAGAAAACCGAAAAAAAAAAAAAGAAAAATCAGAAAATTCATAATGGTTCATGCATGGTACTAAACTCTCAATGTCGATAACATAAACAAAACTCGGATCACCGTTTCCACATAAATCAAATCAACAATTAGTAATATATAATCTCCAAGTATAGACTTAATATTTATAATTTACGTACTCAAATTTCCCATTTGCATTAATACGAATAAGAGAAATGATAACTATTAATACGAAAGAAAAGAAAATAAAAACAATATATAATTAATCCTTACATTTTCGCCAAATTGTGAGTGCCCACAAGCTTGGCTATGTTCTTCGCCATAAACAACTTGCGGTCCTTTTAGATAGTAAAACAATTCTCTGGCTCTGAAAAAACCCAAAAACCCATTTCAAAAATTCAAAATTTAAAATGACCATATAAAAAACATAAGCAAACCAAAATAAATAATAGATTAAAAAAAAAGCACATGTCATATATGCTAGAATATGAGCCTAAATCAGGCACAAGAACCCTGTCATCTTTCTTCTCCGCTCCTCCAAAATAAGACAAACCTCCTAATCTCTGTAACAAAAAAAAAACATAAAATAAATAAATAAATTATCAATCTTGAAGTCATGGCGTTCGACAAAATTCCTCAGAGAATGAAAACACAGAATTTAAAAATTGATTGCTCATACCCCTTTCCTAAAACCGAGAATCCCATGAACCAACACAATGGGAGGGCAAATCGTCAACGGTGGTTGACTTTCACGAGTCCTCACTTTTCAAGCCACTGGCCAAATTAGGTTTGAAAATCCAATCGCTCAATGCTTGCGAGAGGTCGCTAGCCACAACTGTGCTGAATATGTAAAACCCATATCCCAAATTCACCAATGAACTAACAAATAATTCTAACAATTGTAGGGATGATATCCACCACCTGATTTTATGCCCCCAAAAAAAGGAGATATCTTTAACTGGGCTGGCCTAAAAAAAATCAACCCAAGTCTCAAAATCTTGATCACAGCAAGCAAAACCCAATTCTTGATTTTGAGTTAAAAAAAGAAAAAAAGAAGAAAGAAAGAGATATCGGCACATAAGAAAGAGATACCGACACCCAATCAAAACTCAAATCACAACAAATAAAAAAATAAATAAACAAAACCCTTGAGAATAATCCGTTGAGATTAAAAATAAGTAAATTTATACAAAAACAGAACACTGCTAATTAATGAAAATTAGTTTCATTAAATAAAAAAACTAATCAATTTTGGAATTGAAATTTTAGTACATATCAATTGATTATGGTTTAGTTTTAGTACATAATTCAATATAAATACATCAAATTTTAGTATAAAATATTAATGAAGTTGATGCAAAAATGGTTTGAAAAAACTACTAATTAATTTGATTATGGTTTGAAAAATGGTTTAAAAAAGATGATGTATTAATCTTATGTATTCAATATAACCATTAACATTATGTACTCAACATCTAAACCATAATCAATATAAATACATCAGATAAACTACATAATTCAATATAAATACACCAGATTTTAGTACAAATGTTTTGAAAAAACTAAACCATTTCACATCAATTTTGGAACTGAAATTTTAGTACAGACCAACTAAACCATTTCGCACAAAATCATCAAATTAACATTCCATCAAATTGATATTCATACTGAATTTAAATCTTAAGCACAAACAATTAAACTTATATGAAAATGTTCAAATTAGAATCAATCTTTGGTGTAAGAACTGAAACTCATCTCAACTATTCAATATGATGATATAATGAGGCGTAATCATGAAAGTTTTATTATTCAAAAAATAAAAATTGGTGACTTGGGTCCTAATGAAAAGACAATCTCCGGCTCTTCAAACTAAATGAAAGTAACCCACTACTGCAGAAAGTAGATACAAAGGCGCCTCACCACGGCGGTTCTGGAAAAACCGCCGTTAAATACTTTTTTACGGCGGTTTTCCAAAAAACCGCCGTTAAATCGGTCATTTAACGGCGGTTTTCATAAACCGCCGTAGAATCGTACATTTTAACGGCGGTTTTTGTGAAAACCGACGTTAAAACTGAACTAATTAACGGCGGTTTTTAAGAAAGCGCCGTGAATTAACAAGTATTCACGGCGGTTCCTTAAAAACCGACGTTAATTAGTTCATACGATAATTATTGCGGTAGATTTAACGTCAGTTCTATTAGAACCGACGTGAATAAGATGACATTTAACGGCGGTTTCATAGGAACCGCCGTAGAATAGTAAGCTGCCATGTCACCGATCCTCGTCCTTATCAAGCAAAAATTTTGGGCCGTTGATCAGTATCTGATCCAACGATCTGAATTAAATATTAAACTAAAAAAATATTAAATCAAAAAAATAATTAAATTAAATAAATAACAAACATAAACAATAAACTAAAAAAACCCTAATCTACTTTCACTCGTTTAGTCTATCCCTCTCTCTAGATTTCATCATCATCCGAATACGATGGCCATGTCTCGATTTCTCTCCCAATCCCTGCCCCGTTCCTCTCCCCATTATCCGGCCGCCGCCTTAATGAGCCATCACCGCCACCACTCCAGCAAAAGCCGCCGCGCGCAGCTTAACGAGGTGACGGAGATCGACCAGGCCTCCTCCTCGTCGGCCGATCCGGGGGGTGAGGCGGCCGCCGAGATCATCGCCCTCGGCATCAAAAGGATCGAGGACGCCATCCACAACATCATCGTTCGCCGCTCCGCACTGGATTGGCTCCCCTTCCTCCCCGGGTCCTCGTACTGGGTCCCGCCCCGTGCCTCCGCCGTGTGCAGAAGCGGCGCCGCTTCCCAACACCGCGCCGAAAGCATGATCGATGTCGTCGGAAAATTGGCTGCCTTGAGGGTGAAAAGGAACCAGGGGCTACCGCTTGATTTGCTGTCGAAAGATGAGAATATGTCGTTTACTTCTACCAAGGGATGKCCCGCCTCTTCTTTTTACATCGAAGGTAATCGATTTGATCTCGATTCTGTTTTCGATCGAAATGGATATATGGAAAGATTGAAATTTGATCTGTAATTCTGATTCAGGCGTTTGGTGGGATTGTGAATTGGATTTGATGGATTGTGAATTTTGAATTAGTTTCTGAATATAATCTCTGTATTTCCCAATTCCATCCAATTGAAACCTAATTTTTATTTTTTTTGCAGAAGAAAAGGGTACATAGCAAGTAAAAATGATCAAGAAGAAATAATCCGTATAAGCAAGATGCATACACACTTGAACAAAAACACCTACAAAAAGTAAAGAAATGAAAAGAGAAGAAAGAACATATTGTTGTAGGAGTAGAGTATTTCAGCTGTTGTTGCTTCTCGCTAGAACATTAATGAGCTCCTTCTACATTTCAACTTCAGTGGACTCCAGACCAAGTGTTTCTTCTGTAGGGAAACGACCGTTGGATGCTTTGGCTTCCATGAACCTGCTGCTGCTGTCTGTGAAGGAGGGCTGCCTCTAAATTTACTACTAATACTTGCACGGCCAGCAGGTGTTGCTTCGATTGTCGCAGCGGACACATCCCTTGATTGGGGTAATGCAGACGAAACTCTTGAAGTTCGTCATACTCTTTGTGGATCCCAGACATAAGATTGTCGGCCCACGATACAAAGGCGGTTCAAGAATAAGGTGTGGTGGAGGTACTTATTTTATTTTCTAGGAGCTTATAAGCTCCTAAAGGGTTTATTTTTGCATCTTATATATTTATTTTTTAAATTTGTTTGTTTGTTTGTAGTAGGAATTCTTGTTGATGGGATTTTATGATTTTAATCTTCAAGAATTCTTGTTTGTTAGTAGCAAGTTATTGTAAACAATTACCATAACTTGGAGAGTTTTTGGAAAACTTGGCATGCCTCGTTCAACAAATAGCTTGTTCGGTATAATTCTTCAATTCTCATGTTTCAATTTAATCATACTATTTATTATCGAATTATGTGGTAATGATTACTCAGTGTTTTATTAAGTATGTTTATATCAGTTGGAGGTCTCAAAAAAAAAAAAAGCTGCTGAATATATGTGTCGTCTTCATGGTTTGTTGCTGTGACTTTTGCACAGACAATGTCATCCTTCCTTTACTTGATATATAGCTTGTTTTGTCGATTTCAGGAAGCTTCTTTCTTGGGCATGGTTGACATGTATATTTCTTTTTTGTTTCCTTCTCATCTTGTTTTGCTTTTTCTGCAAGTTGACCCTTCATTGGTTCATATTAGGGGATATTGTTTGTAATTCGGAATATATTTTGAATTCCTTCTTGAAAGAGATTCGTTTTAGGAAAACACACACAATAGAATAAGAGTTCGAGAATGTCGAGAGATGGTTGAAAGAGCTTCGAGACCACACGGACCAGAATATTGTGATCATGCTTGTCGGCAACAAGGCAGATTTATGCCACCTCCGTGCCGTCTCGAAACATCTATTTTTGCTGGATGATTGATGTTATCTGAGCTCTAGTGCTTTACTTAATTGTTAAGTACGTATTTCGTCTCAGTTGAAATCCTCGGCCTGTAATGCATCTGTGCTATGCTTTCAAATGCAGGTGTCAATTGCATTCACAGAAGCTTTTGGTCTCTCGCTTTAATATCCCTTACTATGAATCCAAGAACCTCTGAGGCATCTAGGAGGTCCAAAAATATTCAGGGGGAGGGCCCGAACTGGATCCTTATTGCAGGGAGTTCTTTGCTGAGTACATTGTCTGTTCGCCTCGGTTGTAAGCTTAAGCAGGTTTTTGATTCTAAACAACGGGACAATAGTAGCCGAAGTTTAAAAGGTGTGCCAATGCATATTGATATATGGGGCTTATGTTGGAATTTTATCATTATACTAATTGAGTTTTTTTGTTTTTTTTTGGGTTTTGTTTTCTTTTTAGATAGTAAGCTTTGTGTACATTATTATGTAACTTTAGTCTTTGGTGAAGTTTCAGACTTTGGTTAATGTTATAGCCTTTGGTAATATTAATCAATTGAGATGGTTGACATATTTGTAGATGGAATAGCTAATTAGTTTCAGATTTTTTCTTTATTAATATGTATATTTTTGTGCAAATCTTTCATTTCTTTTTTTTTTTTAATTTTTTTTACTACTTTCTAGAAGGTATTTTTAAAAAACCGTTGTGAATTGGCCGTTCTGGAAAACAAACTTTCTAGAAGGTATTTTTAAAAACTGCCGTGAAACGCTGAAATTTACGACGGTTTCAAAACCGCCGTAAAATGCTGAATTTTACGGCGGTTCAAAAACCGCCGTTAAATGTCTTCTAGAACCGCCGTTAAATCCCACTTTTTTACGGCGGTTTTGAAAACCGCCATAAAATTTAACGGCGGTCGATTACAAAGGCGGTTCTGTAATAAAAAGTCACAAAATTGATTGTTTGAAAAAAATATTACCCCAATCCGAAGCCACATTAGATATAAATTTCCACGCAATCTGCACAAAATACATCAGACAAACACAAAACGAATCTGAAACCAAATAAATAAACAAACACAGAAGCCCGGAATAAATAAATAATTAAATAATCAAACAAACACCTTAAAAAATCAAAAAAATAAATAAATACCATCATGCCACCAATTAAGATTTATAGGACAAAAGTTGCACAAAAATCAAACTTATGAGATCAAAGTTGCCACATAGTACACTTACAGATACAGATATATTAGTTTTACACAAAGAGATACAAATATATTAGTTTCATTGGTTGGATCATTACAGATTATAAATCTTTCCAATAAGGGGGAGGAAAAAAAGGAATAGAAAAAAGTAAGAAAGATACAAAAGGAATGGCATGAAAAACAATAATATTCTTTTCTCATACAATGAGAACATAATAGAACTCCCAATACAAAGAAGAACAATAATATTTTTTTCCCATTGATATACATTTTTACCTTCAACAGGCGAAAAAGCATTCGGCAGACTCTCTTATATTCCCATGAAGAATATATGCGGACTTGAAAACCCTTTTTCAGGTCCTTACGTTGTTCCTTAATTGTCCGCGCCGATTTCACAGCAGAAGGCCTCCTATGTTTCCGATGTCTGAAGGGATATCCTCTAAGTCATAGCAATGATTGATGATAAGGCGCTCGAGGCTCGAAAATTGTGAATAATCAGCTTCCCAATACTCTAAATCCAGAGACTCGAGCAGTAATAATTTAATCACCAACAAGATTTTCTCATGAAAAGCAGCGAGAGAAAGAGAGAAGCGAGAGGGAGAGGCAGGTTTTTGAGAGGGGCAAACCCTAGTTTCTTAAACAAATGAACAAATGAGAAAAAATACTTATTTATACCTTGTCAAAAAACCCCTAAAAGGTAGCATTTTAATCTGAACCACCGGAGTATGACACATCAACTTCTGGAGCTATGATAAGACGACATGTGTCATTCGAAGCAACCTCGAGCTGACACATAGAGTAGGGTGTCAACAACATTACAAATAAGGTAATTGTGTTTTAAAAAAGCAAAAAATAAATATGCCTTTTTGAAGCGCTGTCTTGATGTCCCTTAGCGCTTCTTGACTCGATGGCGTCGGGTTCTTTCCTCACTACTTCGATTGAATTCATGGTTTCGCATGTTTATCGAGAAGGTAACCGCGCTGCTGATGCGCTTTCCAAATCCGGTTCTCATCGCTACGACTGGTTCACGTCGCCCCGACGTTCCTCTTAGATCTGGTAAACGATGGTATTTTGGGAAAAACGGTGTTCCGTTCATCATGGTAATTACTTTGACCCCTCGCGTGACAGCTTACTTTCGGTTCGGCAGAGGACCCTGATAGTGCTGCTTTATAGATCACGACTTGCTTGCTGCAGTTTGATTTTATTTTTGGCCGGCTTGTGGCTTTTAGCGTTTTTGATCGCTTTGATTCGCTCTTTCAACTACTAGCATGAGGAGGGTACTCTTTCCTGCACGAGAGTTTCTCCCACAAGGATGAGTTTACCTCAGGAGGTTTTAATGATACCTGACAAATGCCTTTAGTTAAGAAATGGACGTCCTTTAATTAAGAAACGAACGTCATGATCTTTGTATTTGTTGATGATTTTCTCCCTTTTTAATAATATTCGTATTTTAATAAAAAAAATAAATATGACTTTTTGAAAAAGCAGCAAAAAGGTTAACTAGATAAAGCGAAGATTCATTAATTCCTAATATCCGTGACATTCAGAAAGAAACAACACTTCCCAATACCTCTGGTACACTTAGGGGGTGTATTTATTTAGAACTTTTAGAAACATTTTAAAATTTGTTTCACTGTAAGATTTGTATGGTTTTTTTTTTAATTTATTGATTTTACATATTTGTTGGGAGTTTATAAAAATTTTCTGAAATCTCATGTTTGAAGATGGGATTTGGTAGTGGGATTTGGTAGTGGGATTTGGTATATATAATTAACTTAGAAGTGTAGGAAAACCCAATCAAAATTACAAATCCAAAAAATATTTGACTTTTTAAATACTTCATGACAATTTAAGAATTCAAAATATCTCAAAAAATATCTAAATACTTTTATGGATATTTAATAATTCATTAGAAATCTCAATTAAATACCTCAAATTTTTATAAATTTTAAAATATTTTAATTAAATACATTAGGATTTTAAAAATCTTAAAATATCAAATAAATACACCCCTCGGTCTCACACACTTTATGCAAACAAAAAAACTGTAGAACACAAATATTCCTTGGGTTGCGGTGATAATCGAATAATTTGTTGGAGATTTTCTATGGAAAAAGATGAAGGGCAGTAGGGGTCACCAGCGCACGGCGACTGATCCATTAAAAGGTATAATTTCAAACTCAACTGTGGCTGATTTCCAATAATTCCAACCCTGAAAATCCAAGTCTCTGAAATATACATTTTTATCGAAATCCATTAATTTCTTATTGAGATTCAGCATGGAAAAAAATAAAAAACGTAATTTTTGGTTGGATACATGTTCGAATCATGCGAATTACCTTTCTAAATTCGTATATACAAACCCTAGCATTCTCCACCTGTAATAATTTTTTTTTGCTTTGTTCGTGATGTTCGGGTATAAGTTAATGGTGTTGTTGGAAATTGCAATTAACTCTGTGAAGTGTTTTTGACATATGTGTTTAGTGTTATGATTAATGTGAATAAATGCTTTTTTTGTGTTTTGGAAATTAATGCCATGATTGGTTGAATTACTTGCAGTGCTGTGAGTAAATATGCGTTAGTGCTTTCAATAAGTAATTGTTCTATTGAGCCCTCTAAATCATAACTTGAGTGTTTTTTTTTTCCTCTACTGAAAGTGCTTTCTTTGAGCTTGAAAAAAATCCTTATGTGATGTTGTATGTGTTTTGTACCCTACTACTTATATAGTAGTGGTATCCTGGGGAAAGTGTCGTTAACAAGGGGAATCTGTATTATGTGTTTCGCAATGTTGTGTTTTACATGCTTATGTGCGCTCCTTGTATTTTGTATTTTAGCTTCACATTACCAGATTAGAATGTCAAATTTAAACTCGGAGGTGCTTTTAAGTTATAAACGTAGTGCTTTGATAATTACTTGACAATATTGTGCAAATTGTATTGTAGGTGTGTATGTTTTCATATTATGTTTTTAGGAAATATAAAGTACTATTCTCGGAAAAGTGTCGTTAACAAGGGGAATCTGTATTATGTGTTTCGCAATGTTGTATTTTACATGCTTATGTGCGCTCCTTGTATTTTGTATTTCAGCTTCACATTACCAGATTAGAATGTCAAATTTAAACTTGGAGGTTCTTTTAAATTATAAATGTAGTGCTTTGATTATTATTTGACAATATTGTGCATATTGTATTGTAGGTGTGTGTGTTTTCATATTAGGTTTTTAAGAAAAATAAAGTACTTCTGAAAATTGCAGTGGTGTTTGTTATGTGTTTGGCAATGCCAAGAATTTTTTGTACATCTAATAATATTGTTCCCAAAACTATTTCAATTTTAGGCTAACCATTTTTAAAAAAATGTGTAATATGAACTTGAATGTGCTATTAATTCACAACGGTAATGCTTTGATAAGCATTTGACAATACCAATGACGTTGTTTTGTCGGACAATGTATATGTATACTATATTTTAGGAAAATATATATGAGGGTGATTATGAATAATAGAAGTGTTGCGTTCTTATATGTATAACATTGCTAAATTTTTTGTATAGGAAATGAGATTGTTTCGTTAATGATGTATGACAATGCTACTGCCAAATTTATTGTTGAAGGTGTTCAAAATATTATTTAATGAAAATATGAGATGTTTTTGTATTACAACAATAGTGTTTTTAATTGTGTTCAACAGTACTTCCTATTTGGTATAGCTACCTTATATAAAAAATATGCTGCTAACATGCTGGTGCTAGTTTGTATTAAAAAAAAGAGATGTCTAAGTCCTTGTAAATAAATGGTGTAGTGCTTTGGGTGATGTTTAACATTGTGGTGGCAATTTGTGTTGGTGGTAAAGATGATTAAATGTCAAAAAAAAAATAAAAAAAATTAAAAGTGCTTTTGTATAAGTAATATGGTGCTTTTAGTTGAGTCTTACAATACTTTATATTGTTCCTAGAACTCCAGTATTATATAATAAACCATTCCAATTCTATTTATCTATGTCTGTCATCTTGTAAAGTAAAAATAAAAACAAAACATTTATACAAACAATCTAATACCTAGAGAAGCGCAAAGTTGATCGGGTCGATTGAGTTGAATACAAGTTGATCGGGTCGATTGATTTTAGATAAACGTAAAAAATAAGTTAAATAAAATTAGAAAAAAACCTGTCTTTCCTCTATCCTCATCCTTTCGTCTGTTTTCTCCTGCAATTTCTTGTTTCACACTTTTGGAATCAATCCATGGGTTAAAGTTGAGGTCTAGGAGAGAGGTTATCGATTGGCTCAATTCAACCCTTTCAGCCATGGATGAAGAAATGTCTAATTCACAACGGAGGATGTCCACACGAACTCGTAAGGTTGCTTCCAAAATGTCTGCAGCCCTTGCAAGCAGTGATAATCGGACTCAGACAATGCTTGCTCGTCTTGAAGCTTTGGAAAATGATAATGTAGGAATGGAGACGGTGCAAGTTGACGAGGATGATGAAGCCTCCCTTGACGATGATGATCAAGCATATCAGAAGAAGCAAAACAAAAGCACAAAGCGGAAAACACGTCAAGCTAAAGCACTTGAAAATGCTAAGAAGGCACCATGAACATTCCTTGAGCTCTTGCAAGAGGCTAACCTGGAATCATTGCCTCCTCATGTACCAACTTACTTGAGAGCAGCTGTTGGGCCCCCGAGTTCCACAGCCCTTCGCCATTTCTGCACAGTTTGACATGTGTGCAGTGTGGGATGCGGTTCTGTTCACCTCGATGCCAGAATATCCATAATGATACTCGTTGTTTGAAATTTGTTGCTTGATTGGTGTGCCTTAAGTTTTTACAAACCTATATTCATTGTCTGGTAGGGCTGTTATTTGGGAAAGTCGCCCCAGGATTCTTTGTGAGGATCATTCAGTTCGTATGAAAAACTGAACCTGGGATGAAATGATATTTTGAATTACGATATCTGTCTTATTCTTTCATTTTCCCTAAATGATGGGGAATTGCAGTTGCAGCAGCCACTGCTCATCGGGTGCACACCATGTAAACCCCCTAAGACTTGACACAACAGTTTGTAAACTATGCAAATTACGCGAACCAGTGCGTGGGTTCAAACTTGAGATTTTCACCCTGCTCCATGAAGAGCTATTAAATTTGGATATCTGGTTTATTATGGAATTTCCACTAATGTAAGCAAATTGTACAACATTACCAGGTTTAATTTGAATATGGATTGTTAGCGCCCCCCCAAGCTCTCAGGAAGTCGAAGGTGGTACATTTCGATAGCAGCAGAGCAACAATGGTGGAGAGAGGTAACAAGGCCAGGAAGGAGGAGGTCGTCTCCAGGGAGTACACCATCAATCTCCACAAACTCCTCCATGGATGTTGGTATGATTAATCCTTGTACATGGATTAATTCTGCGCCTTGCAATTTTTTCAAGATTGTCACAAAAATCCGACTGTAATGTGTAATGGTTTTTCTCTCTAAGAAGCTGGTTACACCCATCGTCTCATCAATTCCCATTCCCAAGCCCACCACCAAATTCCCCGATACTAATAAAATCCCGTTCATTCCATTTTCTCAAATTCAAAAAATCAAACAATTGGAGTCCCAATTGATTTCCACCCTCCAAGACTGCAGAAGCCTCGCCCAAGTCAAGCAAACCCACGCTTACATAATCCGGAAATGCCTTCACCAATCATCCTACATAATATCGAAGCTCATCCGCATGCTGTCGAATTTAAATGTCTCGATGCGATCTTATGGAGTTTCCATTTTCTCCCAGGTTAGATACCCAAATGCTTTTCTTTACACGGCTTTGATTAGGGGATATTTGAATGATGGGATGATCAATGAATCTGTAATTGTGTATAATTCCATGAGGAAAGATGGTATTACTCCTGTGACTTTCACTTATGCCGCGTTATTGAAAGCCTCCGCAACTGAAATGAACGTGAATTTGGGTCGTCAGCTTCACGGTGAGAGCGTGAAGTTCGGCGGGTTTAGAGTCGATTTGTTTGTGGGAAATGGTTTGATTGATATGTACTTAAAGTGCGGGTATTTGGATTGCGGACGAATGGTGTTCGACGAAATGCCCGAAAGGGATATGATCTCTTGGACTTCGCTCATTGACGCCTATGCGAAATCTGGGGATATGGTGTCCTCAAGCGAGTTATTTCGTGAGTTGTCCGAGAAGGATACGGTGGCGTGGACAGCCATGGTCACAGGTTTCGTGCACAACACCAAGCCGAGGGAGGCTTTGGAGTATTTCGAGAGAATGCAAAACGCGGGCGTGAAGGCCGATGAGGTGACCTTGGTCGGTGTTATCAACGCGTGCGCGCAGTTGGGCGCAGCAAAATTCGCCAATTGGGTTAGGGATGTGTCCGATAATTCTGGTTTTAGCCCCGCAAGCGACGTGCATCTGGGTTCGGCGTTGATTGATATGTATTCGAAATGCGGATGTGTTGAGGATGCGTATGAGGTTTTCAAGAGCATGCGAGAAAAGAACGTTTATTCCTACAGTTCCATGATTATTGGTCTCGCGATACACGGGCGTGGGAATTCGGCTATCGAATTGTTCGAGGAGATGGTGAGATTGGGTGTGGGGCCCAACTCGGTGACTTTTATCGGCGTTCTTGGTGCGTGTAGTCATGCTGGGTTTGTAGATCAAGGTAAGAGTTTCTTTGAGAAAATGGAGTCGTCTTATGGTGTCAAACGATGCGTGGATCACTATAATTGCATGGTCGATCTTCTGGGAAGAACGGGACGGTTAGACGAAGCATTAAATCTCGTTAAAAGTATGCCTATGAAGCCTAATGCTGGTGTATGGGGAGCTCTGCTCGGGGCTTGTCGTATACACGCAAACCCCGATGTAGCCGAGATCGCGGCTAAAAAGTTATTCAAGCTCGAACCTTTAAATATCAGAAATTACATATTGCTTGCCGATGTTTATGCCAAGGCGGAAAGGTGGGAGGACGTGTTGAAAGTGAGGAATTTGATTAGGAAAAAGGGTTTGAGAAAAAGTCCGGCGTTTAGTTGGGTCGAAGGGGCAAAAGGGGAAATTCACGAATTTTGCGCGGGTGATACGACTCATCCTAAGTCGGGAGAGATTATGGAGGTGCTTGAAAATCTTATCGAAAGGCTGAAAATGAAGGGGTATCAGCCGAATTTAAGTTCGGTGCTTTATGATGTGAGTGATGAGGAGAAGAGGCGAATTCTGATGAATCACAGCGAGAAGTTAGCTTTAGTGTACGCGTTGCTCATGACGGACGATGACTCTGCTATTAGGATTGTGAAAAATCTTAGGATATGCGAAGATTGCCATATATTTATGTGTGGTGCGTCAGAGATTAGTGGGAGGGAGATAATTGTTAGGGATAACATGAGATTCCATCACTTCAGTCGTGGGTCGTGTTCGTGCTGCAACTTTTGGTAATTAAGTGCCAATATTGTTCTTATGTGTTTGGAACACAAGATAATATTGTTTTCCTGTTTTAAGCACTTGCTAAAATTCAGGTTTGCTCTACTTCAGGATTTATTATGTCTAGAGAAGTTGATTTGATGAAGGATTATTATGTGACTAAATGCATTTCAACATGTTTGAGAACGAGTCTGTGCTAGTGTCTACTTGATATTGTGTTTCTTTTGCTTTTAACTCTAAATGCAATTTCTACATGTTCGAGAGATGAAAAATTTTTTGAATATGGATTGTTTTTATTTAAAAAAAAAAGCAACTGTATAATGTACAAAGCAGTGTGACCACTGCAAAAAACACAGGCAACGAGCAATACAGGAGAAACCAAATGCAGGACGCGCAGGAGTTAATACTTCAACTCATTTTCGGAAGAAACCAGGTGCAAAGTGGTGCCCCCGACTAATGACCGATATCTCTTCCAACACATTTGTTTTTCTATTTCATTTTTTTCAGCTAATTATAATTTTAGACTATTGTACTTTGATATTCCAAATAGACATATTGAAAGCACCAAGTCAAATTTAAAAAACACTAATCAAAACCATTCTAGAGCAGGATTAGAAACATTCATTTATGAAATGGGTCGATAACAAAACATTATTTTACAAGTGTTCAATATATAACAACCTTTCCCTTAAAAAACAAATTTCACTCGCTAAGGAAACACTATTGTCAATGCTGCAGATATAACGATAACAAATTTTAAAAATGATAGTCTTTATGGCCTCACCATGTTATTTCAACTTATTATTTAATATTTATTTCAGATCCTGGAACTTTGACGCACTTTTCCAGCCACAACAGTACCCAGCTCGCGATTATCATGACACTTTCTTTTCGAAAGGTTTGTTCCAAATTTCATCTTGTAATCTGTACTATTTGGTGATGTGTACTCGTCATCAGTTTCCTTACGATGGTTGATATTTTTTCGCGGAGCCTACATCCACAAGAAGTCTGCCTGGAGATTATGTTGAGCGATTTAAAGGAGTCCATGAATCTGGCGGTTATGGGTCAAGGGGGTAGGGACTGCTTATTTATTATGCACATGTATAATTAGTGAAATCCTTTTTCAGTGCAATTAACAGATTTTGTGCTTGTGTTATTAGGTATGGATATGAATGGAAGAGAGATGAAGCAAACAGAATCTGTTGCGGGCTCATACTATTTCTGTTTCCTCCAAGATGCTTTATAAACTTGCTTAGGTTAGCTTTTCTTGGTCGGCGCGAAATCGTAGTTCTCTTTTTACCAAGCTCGTCGCAGTGAATTAGGTTAGCTTTAATTTTGTGTGTTTATATATTAGGCTTTTAATTGACATGGCTGTTGCAATATTGTACCTTGAGTAATTTTAGTATTTGTGAAACCCTTTAATCAAGCCTTTAGCTATGTTTTTATGTCGGGTGCTAAAAATGTGTTGGAAAAGACCTTTTATATTACTGGGCTCTATTCCTATTTTTTTTTGCACTTTTTTTTCAGTTAACTAACTGCTAATGAATTAGGTGATGATGTTTTCCTTTTTTAGAAATGTTGAAATTGTATTTGAAATGTTAAAGACCTTTTTCCTTTTGTTCTCTCTCTCTCAATATACTATGTGTAACTTTCCTGGATAGCATGTCTTGGGTGGATGGTGTGACTGTAGTATTGTTGTATTACTCCTTTCTTTTTTTCTTAGTTGCTTTACATAGTATATCTCACTTAATTTTTAAAACTTTCTTTTGACCAGAGGACATTCACTCCCAAAAGATACTACTCAATAGACCTCGTTTTCAGAAATGAAGCGGAACCCATCTTGCAGAATTCCACCAGATTGAAGGTATTTGACAATTTGACCATGTTCAGTTCCATGGTTTACCAGGCACACCTTGTAATGTTGTTGCCCATTTCGCTGCAAGCTTTGAAAAAAAGGAGGAAAATGAGTGATTGTGAAAATTATATTATCTTTATGTTTTGTGCCTTTGACATGGTGAGAAGTTTTGGTAGCTAAATCGGTCAATGATAAACCATACCTATTTTGATCTTTTGAAACTAACATTATGCTGATATGGTCACCCCTGTTCAAAGTTAGAACTTTGTTGGAATTCCTCATTTGTTTAACTGACAAATGCGATTTTTACTGTTTTCCCTGCTTTTGCAAAACTGACTTATTCATGGTTGGTTGGGTTAATTTGTGATTGTGGCCTTACTCTTGGACACTTGATCGGAGTTCTTAAAGACTTCTTTCTCGTCTAGGTAAAAATACTAGTTTCAATTGTTTTTCCGCAGATTACCTAGATTTAATATTATTACTTGTTGAAATACTGAATAGGATCGTTCGGACTCATTCCATTCAGGAATGTCCAAGCTTAAGTTCAAGCCCGCCTACAATCCTTATACTGAACCTAGCATGGAAATCTTCAGGTAATGATTAATTATTGTCTTCGGAAACATTGCCATGAAATCGAGGCTAATGAAATCCTATTTTTTTTTCACATCAGTTATCATGAAGTTTTGGGAAAATGGGTGGAAATTGGAAACTCAAGAATGTTTATACCATAAATGCTGCTTCCGATGGGGCTTCAAGATGTTCAGGTTATAGCATGGGGTCTTTCACTTGACAGGTAACCGAAAATTTATTTACTAAAGCATTTTTGCTTTGTGAATAGGGATAATTACAAAAAGTACCTTGAGGTTTGACCTAATTACAAAAAAGCTCAGTTAACTTTCAATATTACAAAACTACCCCATTAGGTGTGAAATCATGGGGTCTAACTGTAATATTTTTTGGAATGCGAAGTTTTTCTTTTTCTTTTTGAAATGTTTTTTGCTTTTGAGGGCATATTCATAGACAAAGAAAAAAAGAAAAACGTGATTATATCCAGTTTTGAGCACCAATAATTTTAGTTTATCGAGGTTAATGTAAGACTATAAAATCTCTCTCTCTCTCTTTAACCCTTGTAAATATTGATTAGGATTATTACAAAAACTACTCTGGAGGTTTGACCTAATTAAAGAAGAGCTTCAGTGCCACGATTATTTCTCAAAATTATTAGTCTATTAGTTTCTTACTTTTATTGAACATTGGTGAAATAATTAATATATTCATGATATTTCGTATTGGTAATTTTGGTGTATTTGTTTGCATATGCTGTTTTTTTCTTTTTTTACTTCTTTACAGAAGGGGTCTCATAAAACCCATTCTGGAAACTACACTTTTCAGAAACTACTATTTGTTACAAAACTACCCCATTAGGTGTGAAATCATGGGGCCAACTGTAATATTTTTTTGGAATGCGAGGTTTTTCTTTGTTTTTTTTTTTTGAAATGTTTTTTGCTTTTGAGGGCATATTCATAGACAAAGAAAAAAGGAAAAACGTGATTATATCCAGTTTTGAGCACCAATAATTATAGTTTATCGAGGTTAATGTTAGACTCTAAAATCTTTCTTTAACCCTTGTAAATATTGATTAGGATTATTACAAAAACTACTCTGGAGGTTTGACCTAATTAAAGAAGAGCTTCAATACCACGATTATTTCTCAAAATTATTATTGTCTATTAATTTCTTACTTTTATTGAACATTGGTGAAATTATTAATATATTCATGATATTTCGTATTGGTAATTTTGGAGGTTTGACCTAATTACAGAAGAGTTTCAATACCACGATTATTTCTCAAAATTATTAGTCTATTATTCTTACTTTTATTGAACATTGGTGAAATAATTAATATATTCATGATATTTCGTATTGGTAATTTGGGTGTATTTGTTGGCATCTACTTTTTTTTTTTTAAAATTTTTTTTTTAATTCTTTACAGAATGAGTCCGCGTAGAACCCATCCTGGAAACTACACTTTTCAGAAACTACTATTTCTAGAAGGTATTTTTGTAAACCCCGTTTTGAAACAAAACTTCCTAGAAGGTATATTTGTAAACCCGTTCTAGAAACACCCTTTCTAGAATGGGATTCTTAAAACAGTCCTAGAAAGTAGTTTCTAGAACAGATTTGAAATGTACAGTCCCAAATACAACTTATAGAACGAGTAAAAAAACTTCCTAGAAAGGCTTGACAACCGTTCTAGAAAGTTGTATCTAAAATAGTTCAATAACCGTTCTTGTTTGTCTTTTGTGCACTAGTGAAAATAACAAACCCG
>BMAC01000022.1:203992-220296 GCA_014905375.1 Phtheirospermum japonicum | reverse complement strand
AGTGGGCCCCTCATTAAGTTGGTTTCCCCCCCCCCCCACCCCCCCCACCCGGCTGTATCTAAAATGGTTCAATAATCGTTCGAGAATATGTATATTACCCGTTCTTGTTTGTCTTTTGTGCACTAGTGAAAATAACAAACCCGAATCCCTTTGCCAAGGTTCCAAGAAATATAAACACATCACGACTCAATCATTATCACAATCAAGCAAGCATAAGAGAATTCTAAACACGGACACCGAATGTGAAATGCACAGCTTGTTCTCATGGCAAGTTAAGTACATGCGCGGGTTCCTAGGCTGTCAACCTTGTAATTTTTTTTTTGAGATTTCATTTTGTGCTATTGTTATAAAAATTAAAACTATAGTGGCCCCTCATTAAGTTGGTTTCCCCCCCCCCCCCCCCACCCCGGCTGTATCTAAAATGGTTCAATAATCGTTTCGAAATATGTATATTACCCGTTCTTGTTTGTCTTTTGTGCACTAGTGAAAATAATAAACCCGAATCCCTTCGTCAAGGTTCCAAGAATATATAAACACATCACTGACTCAATCATTATCACAATCAAGCAAGCATAAGAGAATTCTAAACACGGACATCCTACCCCCCCCCCCCCCCCCCCCCCCCCCCCCTCACTACTCACTAAACCTAAGCAATGTCTGCATTGCGCACAAAATAAGACAAAAAAGGTAAAAGTGAAGGGAAAGAGATACACCCCAATAATCGTGCTTGAGGTGAGGGACAGAGCGTGAAGTGACGTCCAATGGGAGGTTGAGGCGAGAAATCTAAAAAAGGGGTAAGTGGGGGAATAACGACACGAACAAAAAATAAAACTCTAAAATAAAAGGACATCAATATATACAAAATAAAAATATTTTTTTGATTGTTTTCTATTTTTTAATTATATAAATATAAAAAAGGAAACTAAAGAGTATAAGACTCAAACATAAACGAAAAATATTAAAATATACAAAAGAAAAATGTTTAATTCTTTTTAATAAATAGAACATAACGACACCAAATTTTGAATCGAACTTTTTTGTACTTACTTTTTTAGAAAATTCATCCGCAAGAGAATGGAGCAATTGTAAGTGGGAAGCTTGACTCGAGTTGTATCTCTTGATGAATGACAATCGAAAATAAAATGCTTATTTTTACAAAATTATGTTAAACACAAAATCATTGATAGTTGGTTTTGGTTTTGGAAAACTAGAAAAACATAGCTGAACTAAAGTTTGAAAAAAGATTTAACAACATATTAAGGGAACACGTTAGTGAAGAGTCATGAAAAGTTTTAAAGTTTCAAAGTTTGACAAATGATCTAGAATAAGACATGGAGAGCAAAAAAGCATTCAAAGTGCAAATCAAAAGTCAAAGGAAGTTAATAATGTTTGGAGACAAATGAAAAGTAATTGGCTAATTTCGTAAGTCCCATTTGCCTTTACCACCTACTTCTTACACTATAACAAAAAGAGAAACAAGCTTGAAATTAGAGCAAGAAGATGACAATGGAGGAAAGAAAAAGCTTCATTAATAAAATATGAAAATCTCAAACTTCCCAGATACAATTTATACAAGAGAGACAATAGTTGCAAACACTCATACATTTCTCAACGCAAATGCAATAGATCAATGAATTATAATTACCCAAAGAAGATAAGTTCATCCAAGTCTCAATATAGAATATTTACAAAGTTTACCATAAACACAAGATCCACACAAGCTAGCTACCAATAATCCAAATTATGGTTATTAAAAGATGAAGAAAATAAGCTAGGGTTTTTCTAGTTCATACTTGAAGAAGGTGAAGATAAGGTTGGTGGAAAAATGTTTCTAAGTACCAAAATGAAGTCTAAAGTGTTCCCAATCAGTTGGGAAGTGTAAGATTACATATATAAATGATTAAGTGGGCAAAAATAATAGTTTCGACAAAAAAGGCCAAAAAAAGGCCTCTCGTTAATCGATCGTCAATTAGTCGTTGATCGACGAGGTCTCTGTCATCAACCAGGTGTCGTTCGATGTTGGTAGTCGATGGTCAGAAACTACCGTGTGTCGATGGTGCGTGTCGATCGACGGTGGCGGAGAGTCCTCAGTAGGTCGATTGACTTATGTTGTTGATGCAAGCGGGAAGGGCGCGTCGATGGCCTTTATCGATGATGCATGTTGATAGATGGTTGCAGGGAGTCCTCGATAGATCAATCGACTCATGTTGTCGATGCAGACGGAAATTGTGCGTCAATGGCCCATCGATGTGCGTCGATCGATAGTTATGTTTTGTGGAACGGGTCGTGTTTTCATCGACGCGAGCTGGTGGTGATTCTAGGGAACGCGCTACGGCCCGCTCGACTTTCTAAAAATCAATAAAAACCAAACAAACATAAATATCTATAAAAAGGCAAACACTTGCGTTAGGCCAGATTGACCGGTCATGACCCGTTAGGCCATTTGACCCGATAGTATAATGTATTGGTTTTTGTACTATGATGCATTGATTTTTTTTATTCAAAAGTATTAACTTTTCATAAATCACTGATCCGTGCTATGATGTACTGGTTTTTTCTTTACTATGATGTAATGATTTTTCACTATAATGTATTGACTTTTGTAATATAATGTATTGGTATGAAATTTTGGCCTAACGGATGATCCGTTAGACGACCAAACAAGAGTACTGCCTCTATAAAAATACGAGAAAAATACAAAAATAATAAAAAGGCGACAAAAGTTACTAAAATGCAAAATAAGGAAAAACGAGATAAAACACGACTCAAACCCAACTGCAACACACAAAATAAGACATAAAATAAAAAATATACACAAATATGTACAAATCAACTCCCTCACACTTAGCCTTTCTTGTCCTCAAGTAAAACCGAGCCTAGAGATAGACAAGAAAAACCGAGTCCCCCGATGAATCTAAAACTAATGCACACAAATGAATAGAGAAATAATACATTTAGTTACTCAAAATAAAAAGTGAAGGACGCCTACGAAATTTTAAGATAAGAGATTTAGACCCTAATCCAGACGACTAATACGATGAGTTTCCCTTCATGCAAGTCTCTCGTCCATGGATCGGCCAAGGTCTATCCGTGTTCAAAACCACTAAATCGACATCCTACCAGCCTCGTCATCTATACAACTCTTTACAAAATCTTCTAAAAAAATAAAAATAAAAATGCGTACAAGGGTTGCACGACTTATTATATATGAAGTAATTGTAAAAGGACTTGTCTTCTTGTACTTTCTATTCTTCTTTTCTTTTGAGTACCCAATTGATGAGGTACTTAAATGAACATATAAGTACAACACAATCAAAAATAGATTCCTTTTTGACTCCAAAACTCGGTTGCTAAACGCAACTTATAATTCTCTCGATTTCGTGCGAGTAGTGGTGTTTGACATCTCCAAAAATGAAAGAAAAATTACAAATAATCATATAGAGGGCAACCGAGAACAAGGCTAGTAAAAGTATTCAATTTTCCCGAAAACTTCACAAATAGCATGAATCTAATGCACTTACGTGAGATTCCTACACTGCATGCCCCACAATTTTAATAACGTCGAACAAAAGTTTAAACAATCTATCAAAAATAACAAAACCACATCATTTCACCAAGGTTCCAAGAAATATCAACACATCACAACTCAATCATTATCACACGCAAGCAAGCATAGGAAAATTCTAAACACGGACCCCCCCGACTAAACCTAAGCAATGTCTACATTGCGCAAAAAATACTACAAAAAGGTAAAAGTAAAGGGAAAGAGATACGCCCCTATAATCGCGCTTGAGGTGAGGGACCGAGCGTGAAGTGACGTCCAACGCGCGGTCGCGGCGAGAAACCTACAAAAAGCGGTAAGTGGGAAAAATGACATGAACGACAAAATAAGACTCTAAAATAAAAGGACATGAATGTATACAAAATAAAAACATTTTTGTGATTTTTTATCTTTTTTTTAATTATTATTATGTTTTTTTTCTTTAAATATAAAAAAGGAAACTAAAGAGTAAAAGACTCGAACATAAACGAAAAACATCAAAATATACAAAAGGAAAATGTTTTTGGGATTATTTTGAATTCTTATTAATAAATAAAACAAAATGACACCAAATCTTGATTTGACTTTTTGCACTTACTTTTTAAGAAAAGTTCATCTGCAAGAAAACAGAGCAATTGTAAGTGGGAAACTTGGCTCGAGTCGTATCTCTCGTTGAATAACAATCGAAAATAAAATGTTCATTATACACAATTTTAGTAAACACAAGATCAATGATAGTAGGTTCTGGTTTTAGAAAACTAGAGAAACATAGCTGCACTAAAGCTTGAAGAATGGTTTAACAACATAGTAAGGAACACATTGGTGCAAGTCATGAAAAGTCTTAAAGCTTGAAAGTTGGACAAATGAGCTAGAATAAGACATGGAGGGAAAATGAGCATTCAAAGTGAAAATCAAAAGTCAATGGAAATTAATAATGCTTGGAAACAAATGACAAGAAATTGAATAATTTGGTAAGTCCCATTTGCCTTTACCACCTACTTTCTACACTATAACAATGAGAGAAACAAGCTTGAAATTAGAGTAATAAGATGACAATGGAGGAAAGAAAAAGCTTCATTATGAAAATCTCAAACTTTCCAAGATAAAAACTATACAAGAAAGTTAATTGTTGCAAACCTTTATACATTTCTCAACACAAATGCAATAGGGCAATGCATCATAAATTACTCAAAGAATATAAGTTCATCCAAGTCTCAATCTAGAGGTGTAACAAAGTTTACCATAAACACAAGAGTTACTATACAAGCTAGTTACCAATAATCCAAATTATGGTTATCAAAAGAAGACTAAAACAAGCTAGGGTTTTTCTAGTTCATACTTGAAGAAGGAGAGGATAAGGTTGGTGGAAAAATGTTTCTAAGTACCAAAATGAACTCTAAATTGTTCCCGCTCAGTTGAGAAGTGTAAGATTACATATAGAAATGATTAAAGGGGGCAAAACAGTAACTTTGACAACAATAGCAAAAAAAAGGCCTCCCGTCGATCGACAGGGTCTATGTCATCAACCAGGGTTCAATCGACAGTGGCAGTGGGAAATTGCCGTGTGTCAATGCTCTGACAATGGTGCATGCCGATTGACGGTGGTGGAGAGTCCTCAGCAGGTTGATTGACTCATGTTTCCGATGCGAGAGGGAAGGGCGCGTCGATGGCTTGTGTCAATGATGCGTGTCGATAGATAGTTGCGGGGAGTTCTCGGCAGTTCGATCGACTCATGTTGTCGATGTAGGTGAAAATTGCGCATTAATGGCCTGTTGATGATGTGTCCATCGACGACGACTGCATTTTGTGTGCCTGGGTCAAGTTTTCGTCGAAGCGAGCCGGTGGTGATTCTTGAGAACGCGCTAGGGTCCGCTCTACTGTCCAAAAATCAAGAAAAACCAAACTAACATAAATATCTGCAAAAATACGAGAAAAATATGAAAAATAATAAAAAGTCAACACAAGCTACTAAAAAGAACAACAAAGAAAAACGAGATAAAATACGACTCGAACCCAACTACAACACACAAAAAAAGATACAAAAATATACAAAAAATACACAGAAATATGTACAAATCAACTCCCCCACACTTAGCTTTTTGCTTGTCCTCAATCAAAACTAAGCCTAGAGATAGACCAGAAAAATCAAATCCCCCAATGAACCTAAAACTAATGCACACAAATGAATAGAGAAATAATGCATTAGTCACTCAAAACTAAAAGTGAAGGACGTCTACGAGATTTTGAGATAAGAGATTTAGACTTAATCCAGACGACTAATGCGATGAGTTTCTCTTCATGTAAGTCTCTCGTCTATGCATCATCCAAGATCTATCTGTGCTCAAAACCACTAAATCGGCATCGTAATAGCCCCGTCATTAATACACCTCTTTACAAAATTTTCTAAAAAAATAAAAATAAAAATGCGTAAAAGGGTTGCACAACTTATTATATTTGTATTAATTGTACAAGGGTTTCTCTTCTTGTACCTTTTATTCTTATTTTCTTATTTTTCTCATTTTTTTGAGTACCCAATAGATGAGGTACTTAAATGACATATAATTAAAACACAATAAAAAATGGATGTATGTTTGACTCCGAAACTCGGTTGCTAAATGCAACTTATAATTTTCTTGATTTTGTGCGAATAGTGGAGTTTGACATCTCCAAAAATGAAAGAAAAATCATAAATAATCCTATAAAGGGAAACCGAGAACAAGGCTAGTCAAAAGTATTCTATTTTCACGAAAAACTGCATGGATAGCATGAAGCTAATGTACTCACGTAATATTCCTATACTGAAGCCCCACAATTATAATAGTGTCGAATAAAAGTCTAAAAAACCTATCCAAAATAACAAAACCACATCACTTCGCAAAGGTTCCAAGAATTATCAACACATCACGGCTCAATCATTATCACACGCAAGCAAGCATAAGAATATTCTAAACACGGACACCCCCCTCGTCCCACTAAACCTAAGCAATGTCCACATTGCGCACAAAATAAGACAAAAAGGTAAAAGTGAAGGGAAAGAGATACGCCCCTATAATCATGTTTGAGGTGAGGGACGGAGTGTGAAGTGATGTTCAACGGGCGGTTGAGGCGAGAAACCTACAAAAAGGGTTAAGTGGGTAAAGATGACATGAACAACAAAATCAGACTCAAAATTATAAGGACATGAATATATACACAATAAAAATATTTTTGTGAATTTTTTAATTATTATATGTTTTTTCTCCTTAAATATAAAAAAGGAAACTAAAGAGTATAAGACTCAAACATAAACAAAAAACATCCAAATATATAAAAGGAAAATGTTTTTGGGATTATTTTGAATTTCTATTAATAAATAAAACACAACGACACTAGATTTTGAATCGACCTTTTGCACTTACTTTTTTAGAAAAGTTCATCCGCAAGAGAATGGAATAATTCTAAATGGGAAGCTTGACCCGAGTCGTACCTCTCGATGAATGACAGTTGGTACGACCTGTGAATTCAGTCAAGCCAAGCTCTAATCGCACGAGGCTAATATTATGATCAGCTTTGATAGGGCCTAACCAAACGGGGTCCTGGGCACGTGAGAAAGGGAGTTCTAGGTATCACATCATCTCGTGGAAGATGAGCTGAGCAGTACGTGTGCCGTGCTGGCAAGGAGAGCCGAGATAAGAAATGGCTAGGCGACCTAAGAGTCCATGGGGGGCCTATAAGTGTTAAAAAGGAGCGACCTAATAAATCTAGGTCGCGTGAGTGTCGAGATTATTGGCGACCTGATGATACTAGGCCAAGGAAATACCGACCTGGTTGGTCGTAAGGCGGTGGACAAAAAATGGGCAGAATTCTTGCCAAAAATCAAGTCATCAACGGAAACGAAAAGCAGAAACGGACAAAACCCACCAAGTTACGACTAAAACCCCTCTTTAGGAAGAGGAGGAGAGCACCTTTAGCTTGGAAAGTGATACACCGGACCTTACTGAACAGATGCATAATTTACAAAAGGAGGTTAAAGAGTTAAAAAAAAATGGCAGGTAACGTGGTGGGGCAGACGCGTCGGAGCACCCTATTTCCTAAAAACGTCATTATGGATGACTTGCCAGCCTTCTACCAATCCTTGGGTTCTTTAATACAATGGGACAACAGATCCATGGGATCAACTGTGCTGATTCGAGAATGCTGCCACCTTGCACAAATTCTCAGACGCAGTAATGTGCCGGGTCTTCCGCACAATCTTTACTAAATCAGCTCAGCTCTGGTTTTGCCAACTACCACTTCGCTCAATAAGTGATTTCAAAGAGTTCAGCTTGGCATCCCTACATCAATTCACCAATTACAGAAAATACCAGAAGATGTCATTAGAGTTGTTCAACATAAAGCAGAAAGAGGGAGAAGGCTTGCTTGGATATATAAATGTTTTATTGATGCTAAGTTGGAGGTAACAACAACATCTAAAGAACTCCTCATCAACGCCTTAGCTCAGGGGCTAAGGAGAGGAGAGTTTTTTCAATCATTGGTGGTAAAACCAGCACACACGTTTGGTGAGTTGTTAGTAAGGGTAAAAAAGTATATACACTTGGAAGAAGATCTGAGGTTAAAGGACGATGGGGACAGACGGAGAGAGAGAACTGATAAGGAGGAGATGACTCAGGTCAAAAAATCCAGAAATGATCTAGGGGGAGGACACCCTAGATTAGATTGGTACACAACCCTGGCGTCACCTTATGGAGAAATCCTCCAGGCCATAGAATGACATCCTGACCTCAAATGGCCAAGAACGTATACCCAGAAGCCAAGGAAAGAAAGATTCGATAAATTTTGTAGATACCACAATGAGTATGGTCATGACACTGATCAGTGCACACACTTGAAGGATAATATTGAGCGGATGGTGCAAGCAGGCCATTTGAAAGAATTCGTTCATGGGAAGAGAGAGAAATCAAGGCCTGACCATTACAGGAAGGAACAATATGCCTCTAGACATTGACATGAAGGTGACTACAACGAGGGCAAGAAGGGAGGCCAATCTCAAGCGACCCGAGGAGAAATTCAGATGATCGTGGGAGGCACCTTGGACTCACAATCACACCAAGCACAAAAAAATTATGTGCGCATTTCAAGGGAAATCCCAAGAAAAATGCAAGAGGTCGGGCAATAACACCCATCCCGACATTTGCTTTAGATCGAAAGATTAGAATGGCATCTTAGCACCTCACGTAGATGCCTTGGTAATAACAGCCACAATTGCTAATTATAACATACGTAGAATCTTTGTGGATACAAGCAAGATATCTTGTTTTACGATTGTTATAAGAAATTAAAATTAGATATAGAAACAGAAGAGGTCGCGACTTCTCTGGTAGGGCTCGTGGGAGGAGCTCTACAACCAGTGGTCGCAGTAAAGTTGCTCATCTCATTAGGGGAAGACCCGTTTAGGAAAAGTAAATTGGTATGTTTCTTGGTAGTAGACGTGCCGTCCTCTTATAACTTGATGCTGGGCCGACCATCCCTGAGTCAGTTTCAAGCAGTATTCTCCATCTATTACATGAAAATGAAATTCCCTGTCCAGGAAGGGGTGGGAGAAGTGAAAGGAGACCAATATCAATCGAGAAGGTCCTATGAGGAAAGCATTAGGAGAGATGAGGATGAGAGAGAGCCTAAAAAGTCCAGGATAGCAGAAGTGATACCTGAACAGACTCTGATTGAAGAAAATCTAATGTCGGTGGTGGTAGTACCGGGAGACTGTAGTAGAGTTTTGCGGGTGGGAATGACGCTAAGTCCATAAATCCTAGTGGAATTAGTAGCCTTCGTGTGGGATAATGCCGGTGTCTTTGCGTGGTCACCATAGGACCTTGTAGGCATTGAACCAGGGATAGTCGAACATCACCTGAATATCAACCCCATAACAAAACCGATAAAATAGAAGAAAGGAGACTTTGGCCCATAAAAAGAAGCCATAATCCAAGCCAAGGTGGAAAAGCTGTTAAGGGCAAAGCACATCCAGGAAATACAATTCCCAGAATGGCTCTCCAATGCTGTAGTGGTGCCGAAAACAGAAGAGGATTGGAGGATGTGCATTGAATTTAGAGATCTCAACCATGCCTGCCCTAAGCTCAGCTCGTGGACTTCACCTCAGGATATGAATTACTTAGCATGATGAACGATTCCCAAGGGTATCATCAAATCATATTAACTAAGGAAGATTAGGAGCGGTTTAGTTTCATAACCGCGAATGGAACATATTGTTATGTGGTCATGCTTTTTGGGCTCAAGAATGCATAAGCCACATACCAGCGGTTGGTAGATAAAATGTTTGAAGCTCAGCTTGGAAGAAATATGGAAGTATATGTGGACGACATGTTATTTAAGAGCGTTAAGGAAATCTCGCACGTGGACGACCTAAAGAAAACTTTCAACACCTTGAGAAAATACTGAATGAAGCTTAATCCCAAGAATTGTGCGTTCGGATTAAGAGCTGGAAGATTCTTGGGATGTACGGTAATTGAGAAGGGGATAGAGGCCAACCCAGAAAAAGTCAAGGCTATCAAGGATATGCAACCCCCACGAAGCGTCAAAGAAATGCAATGTTTGGCTGGGCGAATAGCTGCCCCAAGTAGGTTTGTCTCTCGGTCAGCAGAAAAGAGCTTACCATTCTTTCGAGTTCTGTGAAAGAAAGCTTGTTTTCAGTGGGATGAGAAGTGTCAAATCTCTTTCGATAGATTGAAAGAATACATAGCCAAAATGCCTTTACTCACTAAACCGGTGGTAGGTGAGCCTCTAGTCCTATATATGTCCATTGGTAAGCAAGCTGTGATCACGGTCTTGCTCAGGGAGGAGGGGATATTTCAAAAGCCAGTTTATTATTGGAGTAAGGTGTTACACAATGCCGAGCTCCGGTATGTAGAGATAGAACGAGCTATGCTAGCTCTTATAGGCATAACCCGAAAACTCAGACCATACCTTCTTTCACACAAGATAGTGGTTAGAACTAACTTACCATTTAAAACAATAATAAGCAAGACGGAGGTCTCTGAGCGATTAGTGAGATAGATCATTGAGCTCAGCGAGTTTGATATAGACTTTGAGAGTAGAACAACCATCAAAGCTCATGTGTTGGAAAATTTCATGCAATAAATGGCTAGCCCCCTGATTTGTACTTTTTTGTACGCATTTTTATTACCTTTTTGTGTTGTGTTTGCATGTGTTTTGCTTGCATTTATGGGTATTAGAAGTCGTTTTGGCCTATTTTGTTAGTTTTAGGTTTTGTAGTGTTTTCTTTGTTTTTAGTAGTTTTTCTTATATTTTCTTAGTTTTTGTTTTGAAGGTCAACATTGGTCAAAGTGGGCCCACGACGAGGTCAGAAGATGATTCAAACCCGAGACACTCATTGCCAATCCACGGCATGTCTTTGGTGCGAGGATCGACCTGAAATGACGAGAAATGTGGCCATTTTCATTGTCACCTCATGCATTCGCTCGGTGGATGTCTCAGTTGTCGTAATGCAAGCATAACTCCAAAACCACTTGTGCCATTTTCCACCACCTTATATAATTGGAAAGCTGAGAGAAATGTCTAAAAATCTTGTGTTTACATAAGTTTAAGAATGGTAAAAAGCAGCTTTAAGTGGAGACGGTTCGCCGTGGCCTCGCTTGTGGCAGGTTTTGGTGCGGAGACAATAACTCTCGGAGGAGAATTCCAAATGACACAAATCAAAGGAAAAATGAAATACAAGAGAGAGAGATAGATTTCATATGGAGACATAGATGGCTTATTCCGTGTTTTTATCAGCCGATCGACTGTATTTCAGTCGATCGACTGCTCGGCAGAAAGTTTGGGGCGTTTGAACAAGTCAGCCAATCGATTGCACTTCTCCAGTCGATTGACTGAAATACTGAGGATGTGTGATTTTGGCGGAAAAAGAGAACATTTTTCCACTTATCTACCCATATATGATCCCCACCCATTATTCACAAAAAAACAACTTTCCTTGTTGGTTTTCGACTAGTTCCATCTCCTCCAAGCCTCTACATTTCCCTTGTCATGTAAACCCTAGTTTAAATTCTTAGTTTAGTGTAGTCTAGTTTAGCTTAATTTAGTTAGTTTGGTTAGTTAGTTTGTGATAATTTCCTTGTTGAGTTGTGGAGAAGGTGACATCTCCGTCCCTTGTTGTTGCTTAGGGTTGAAGACTTAATTTTCTTTTGAAGGTTGTAGTGGATTTGAAGTTTTGGAGTTTAATGCAATTTGGTAGTGTTCTTTCCCTTTATATTATGTTGTGTTATTGATTTATTGTTCTTATTTTTGTTTTGGTTATTAAGCTTGGTTTTGTGTTGTTTTCTTTTCATTGTTCTTCAATTTCTCATTTTTAGATTCTAGTTGTTCTTGTTCTAGCAAAACTCGATGGATGTTGGTTTGAAGCTTTTTACTCCTTTTAGTTAGAAATGCTCTTAGTCCTTAAAAGATGTATGAAGCTTTCCTCTTTGGTGATTTGACTTTCCTCCAATTTAATGCTTTTGTCCACTTTCAATTTCAAAAGCTTTGATTTTCCCTCCATGAATTCTCTTTTAACTGTAAGCTTAATTTGATGCAATTAGTTTAGTAATTACGGGTTTGGGGTTTAGGTTCGTTTAGAACTATTAATCGGAGCTTGTAGAGAATTGGGATTGACAACCCCAATACTTGATCGACATTTGGGATTGACAACCCCGAATCGTGGATTAAGTGCTCGGCAAAAACCGATTAATCGTGGAGACGAACCGAACATCCTAAACCCAATCATTTTTAATTAAAGTCTCCTTTTTAATTCAAGCTTTAGCACAAAACTCAAACCAAACCAATGATTAATGCTTTCTTAGTTTAGAGTAGTGTAATTTCGATTAACAAGGGATTGAGTAAAAACACCGACCGCCGATAATATCTATCCTCGAGAGACACGACTCGAGAAAGCTTACCGCTCTACAATCGACTCCGTACTATTGCGGAGAAGATTTCTTAGAGTTCTAGGAATTCTTCGATCAAATTTTGGCGCCGTTGCCGGGGATAGATTAAGGCGAATGGTGTTTTTAATTACTTCTCTTGTTATCTTAGTTAGTAGTTAGTTTAGCTTGTTGTTTTACTTTCGATGCTCGTAATCCTTTGTTGAGTGTTGTGTTTGCAAGGTACTCATTCGGGAAGCCCGATGCCGCCCGCCCACACTCACGACGATCAAAGGATGCCTCCGCCGCTAGATTGATCCGACCGAGGATGGCACACTACCTAGCTAGTTTGTCATACGACGACCCTTATATCCAAACTCCTGATTATCCAAACCCTTATATCCAAACTCCCGAATATCCAAATCCGTACACCACTCCTCCAAGCTACCGAGTCCCCTCGAGTTATGATGACCCGTATGCTTTGATCGGTCGAGAATGGGCCCATAATTCTGATTATCCCGGCCCAAGCCCTTCTTATTCTCCACCGATTCCACATCCCCATAACCCAAGCTTGGATCCGTATGCACCGACTCGTGATCCTTATGATCTGGGTTTTTACGATCCATATGCTCCACTCGCCCTTCTTTCTTCGTACCCGCACTTTGCTCCACCAATTCATGATTCATATTCTTCAAGCTACGATCTTTACTATCTACCCACCTCGAGCTCGTATACTTCGAGCGATGATCCTTACACCACTTTCTCTCAAGATTCGTCTATGCCCCAACTCCCGGATATTGAGCCTCTCTCATCCGAGCTCGTGGAGGCGATTCGACAATTGAATGAATGCCTTGCTCGCATGGAGACTCAAGTAGAGCAAATTGCCAACGATGTGGACGAGCTAAAACAACCTTGTTTTGACGAGATGCCCACCTTTGATGTGGAGGATTTCACCTTCGTTGATGGCAATTCGAGTTTTGACGGTCTTATGAAAGAGGTTTTCAAGGAGGTGGAGTTAATGTTGAGGAAAAAGGGTTGGAAGTCGGCGTTACCCCTCTCGATTTTTGTGAAGAAGTTGTAGAGGAACTTGATGGGGAGTCGCCTTTGGGGATTCCAACGGCACTTGGAATGTTTAATTCCCTCGCTCTTGGTGAGGATGATGAAGTTGTGCCATTTTTGGAGGATTTGGAGTTAATCGAGCCTCTTTTGCCACCATCCGATGCTTTATTGCTACTTGACCAAGTGGAGGTGGAAGAGGTAGTGGGGGATGTGTTGGATCCTACTCTCTCGTTCCCGACTATGACTACTTCTAAAGTCGAGAGAGAGGAGATGACGGTCGGGGAGACGAAGGAGTACGTCGACCTGTTTTGGGACGATCACGTTTGGGTGGTCGACTACTCCTTCTTACGACCACCAAAGCAAGCCTGCTCTTTTGTTGTGTTGATTTTCCGGCTTGCTCGACTTGCCTGCCTTGGTGATTTTTGTCACCCGGTGTGTCTACTCGAGAACACCAAGGCGTGTCACGATCGCCACCTCTTCTTGGATCCCGGATAGCGTCAATTGTATAAACCGTCGAGCTATAGACGTTATAGTAGCGCTTATTGGGAGGCAACCCAATTTGTAAAAAAAAGAAAAAAGAAAATCCAAAAAAATAGAAAAATAAAAAAAAAACAAAACTTTTTATTCGTATTTTGTTTTTTAGATTCTAGTTGTTCTTGTTCTAGCAAAACTCCATGGATGTTGGTTTGAAGCTTTTTACTCCTTTTAGTTAGACATGCTCTTAGTCCTTAAAAGATGTATGAAGCTTTCCTCTTTGGTGATTTGACTTTCCTTCAATTTAATGCTTTTGTCCACTTTCAATTTCAAAAGCTTTGATTTTCCCTCCATGAATTCTCTTTTAATTGTAAGCTTAATTTGATGCAATTAGTTTAGTAATTACGGGTTTGAGGGTTTAGGTTCGTTTAGAACCTATTAATCGGAGCTTGTAGAGAATTGGGATTGACGACCCCAATACTTGATCGACATTTGGGATTGACAACCCCGAATCGTGGATTAAGTGCTCGGCAAAAACCGATTAATCGTGGAGACGAACCGAACACCCTAAACCCAATCATTTTTAATTAAAGTCTCCTTTTTAATTCAAGCTTTAGCACAAAACTCAAATCAAAACCAATGATTAATGCTTTCTTAGTTAGATTAGTGTAATTTCGATTAACAAGAGAGTGACTAAAAACCACCGACCGCCGATTATATCTATCCTCGAGAGACACGACTCGGGAAAACTTACCGCTCTACAATCGACTCCGTACTATTGCGGAGAAGATTTCTTAGAGTGCTAAGAATTCTTCGATCAAATTTTGGCGCCGTTGCCGGGGATAGATTAAGGCGAATGGTGTTTTAATTACTTCTCTTGTTATCTTAGTTAGTAGTTAGTTTAGATTGTTGTTTTACTTTCGATGCTCGTAATCCTTTGTTGAGTGTTGTGTTTGCAAGGTACTCATTCGGGAAGCCCGATGCCGCCCGCCTACACTCACGACGATCAAAGGATGCCTCCGCCGCTAGATTGATCCGGCCGAGGATGGCACACTACCTAGCTAGTTTGTCATACGACGACCCTTATATCCAAACTCCCGAATATCCAAACCCTTACATCCAAACTCCCGAGTATCCAAATCCGTACACCACTCCTCCAAGCTACCGGGTCCCCTCGAGTTATGATGACCCGTATGCTTTCGATCGGTCGAGAATGGGCCCATAATTTTGATTATCCCGGCCCAAGCCCTTCTTATTCTCCACCGATTCCACATCCCCATAACCCAAGCTTGGATCCGTATGCACCGACTCGTGATCCTTATGATCCGGGTTTTTACGATCCATATGCTCAACTCGCCCTTCCTTCTTCGTACCCGCTTTGACTCGTATGCTCCACCAATTCATGATTCATATTCTTCGAGCTACGATCTTTACTATCTACCCACCTCGAGCTCGTATACTTCGAGCGATGATCCTTACACCCACTTTCTCTCAAGATTCGTCTATGCCCCAACTCCCGGACTATTGAGCCTCTCTCATCCGAGCTCGTGGAGGCGATTCGACAATTGGATGAATGCCTTGCTCGCATGGAGACTCAAGTAGAGCAAATTGCCAACGATGTGGACGAGCTAAAACAACCTTGTTTTGACGAGATGCCCACCTTTGATGTGGAGGATTCCACCTTCGTTGATGGCAATTCGAGTTTTGACGGTCTTATGAAAGAGGTTTTCAAGGAGGTGGAGTTAATGGTGAGGAAAAAGGGTTGGAAGTCGGCGTTACCCCTCTCGATTTTGTGAAGAAGTTGTAGAGGAACGTGAGGGGGAGTCGCCTTTGGGGATTCCAACGGCACTTGGAATGTTGAATTCCCTCGCTCTTGGTGAGGATGATGAAGTTGTGCCATTTTTGGAGGATGTGGAGTTAATCGAGCCTCTTTTGCCACCATCCCGATGCTTTATTGCTACTTGACCAAGTGGAGGTGGAAGAGGTAGTGGGGGATGTGTTGGATCCTACTCTCTCGTTCCCGACTATGACTACTTCTAAAGTCGAGAGAGAGGAGATGACGGTCGGGGAGACGAAGGAGTACGTCGACCTGTTTTGGGACGATCACGTTTGGGTGGTCGACTACTCCCTCTTACGACCACCAAAGCAAGCCTGCTCTTTTGTTGTGTTGACTTTCCGGCTTGCTCGACTTGCCTGCCTTGGTGATTTTTGTCACCCGGTGTGTCTACTCGAGAACACCAAGGCGTGGCACGATCGCCACCTCTTCTTGGATCCCGGATAGCGTCAATTGTATAAACCGTCGAGCTATAGACGTTATAGTA
>BMAC01000022.1:166383-180328 GCA_014905375.1 Phtheirospermum japonicum | reverse complement strand
TCGAGCATCCGCTCGACCTACTGCCGTATGTAAGCTTTTTAGGTTGGCATTTGCCAACTTATTATCCTCGAGCATCCGCTCGACCTACTGCCGTAGGTAAGCTTTTTAGGTTGGCATTTGTAAAACTATTATCCTCGAGCATCCGCTCTATGATTTTCATGATTTCAAGGTTGTGCTAGAATCATGTAACTATTTGTGCAACAAAAATCCCAAATCTGCAGCAAATCTCATTATAGAACAAACTATTTTACCTTACATGAGCAAGTACATTTAACTATTCTTGGTGCAATCAACAAAAGACCTGGAGAGATATACGCAATGTATCGCTCTTTACTCCTTATACGAAATAAGTCTTCATATTTGCTACATTCCAGGCTCGGGGTATTTCTCTTCCATTCATGTCTGCGAGCTCATGGCCACCTCCTGCTAATACTCTGGTTAGCCTAAAGGGTCCTTTCCAGTTGGCCCCGAGCTTTCCTAGGTTCCTAGCCAAACATGCTCTTCTCAACACTAGGTCTCCGACCTGAAATTCCTTTTAACCACTCTATTATTGTAGGCCGCTTTCATCCTTCTTCTCGTTTCTTCTATCCGGAGGAATGCCTTTTCTCTCTTTTCGGTTATCAAATCCAAGGAGTCTCGTACCATCATCTCATTCTGTTCCTCATTGGATGTTAGAATTCTATGATTCGTAGCGTAGACCTCGCTGGTATAACGACACCCATGCCATATACCTGGGCTGATCAGCACTATCCCTGCCCCACATCCATCCTGTCCTGCCGATCCATCAACAAAAATCATCCACTGACCCTCTATATCCTGGTGTCGCGTCATTTCTTGCAAAAATCCGCTAGGGATTGTGCTTTGACAGCCACGCGGTTCTAAAATTCAATTTCAAATTCGCCCATCTCGACCACCCACTTGATGAGTCTCCCCGACGTCTCTGGCTTAACGAGGACTGACTTTAGTGGGAGTTTGGTTCTAACGGATATTTTGTGGGCATATAAATATGGTCTCAGTTGTCCAGAAATTCACAAGTTTGGCTTACTAATTATCAGTTCGGGTCTGGCTTTCTTACCCGATCCCCGCTCTTCTCCCTTCTCCCTTCTACCTACTCCTATCAACCTCCTCCCCTTTTTCTCTACGCCTGTCAACCTCCTCCTTTACTTTCAAAGCTTCTTCCAAGTGGATGAATCTCTCAGCTCGAGCCAAGAGGTCATTAAAGCTCCTTGGGGGTTCCACCACCAAGGACTGGAAGAAATCACCCTTTTCAGACCCTGAGCTAGTGCGTTGATTAATATGAATTTGTCTTGATTTTAGTTAGTATTTTAGTTTGTTTTTATTATTGTTTTCGGTATAAGTTGGATAGATTGAGCACATTTTCATATTTTCTTATCTCCAACTTATTTTATCGTAATTTWATTATAATTAATTAATTTTATGTTTATTTTAGGTATTTTGAGGTTTTAGGTTTGGACGTAGTCAAGAATGGGCAAACGAGTARAGTTTCAGCAAAAACGGGCCGTGATTTGAAGAAATGACAGTTTTGGGCCTTCTAGAAGGGACGTCTCTGGGCCCAACCGGTATAGAAAGCTGGGCTGGCAGCACCTCCTGATTCTGGGCCTTCTAGAAGGGTCATTTCTGGGCTCAACCGGTATGGAAAGTGCTGAACGTCCTAGAAGGGGCGGAAACCCTAATTTTGACCCCTTTTCCAAGCCACCTACACCTATAAATACCCCCCACCCCTCACATTCGAAAATACACATTATTCCTAGGGTTTTTAAGGCCTCTTAGGAGCTGACAACCCCAACGAGTGCCCTTCGATTTCTTAGTTTCTTTTCATAATTCTTAGTTTTAAATTCTTAGATTTAGAATAAAGTAGATTAGTTCTTAGATAGTTTAGATAATTTAGATTCAAGACTTCGCTTGGAATGCCGCAACTATTCTCGTTTAATTAGTAAGTCTTTAATTCCTTCGCTTAATTTAGTTTTATTTAGTTTAATTAATTATATGCTTTCAATTCATGCTTGTTAGTTTAATAATTGATCTTCAACAACAAAACCCCCCATGTATGATGATGAATTGTATATTATTGAGATTGTTGATGATGATGTTAGGACTATTGATGATGATATGATGAGGTTTCTTGGTTAGATCAAACGGGTCTAGAGTCTAGAATCGTCGTGAACCATCAATTGGGATTTATCCCAAGAGATCGTGGAAACGATTCGAAACTCTAGAACCCAAGTTTCTTAATTATTTTCAAAACCTTTAATTTTTATTGTTCTTCGTTTAAGTCGATTTATTGCTTTTATGTGTTTAGATTAAAATTTTATTCTCTTATTCGTGAACAACAAACACAAAAGGAACTTCCGAGCCTAGTTTTCCTTGAGAGACGATTCGGTTCAACTTACCAACCTACACGCGATCCCGTTCTCTTGCGGGCGAGCTTTTAGATTTTTGACAAATCTTTATAAGTAGGTACACAAAAGTTCGAATCATGCGTTCATTAGCGTTTCTTATGAGGCTGACGAGACCTCCAACTTGGCCGTAGTAAACCTCTTTATGTAAGCTCTTAAGCTTTCTCGCTCCTTCTGCTGGATGTTGAATAACTCTAACGCCATCTTTTTGGTATTTCCTACAACTAGCGAACTGGTGTAAGAACGCCGTGCTGAACTCTTCAAAATTATGTATCGACCCTGGTGGTAGCTGACTAAACCAGAGTTGTACTGACTTGGTAAAGGTAGTGGGTAAGACCCTACACATTACTGCGTCTGAAAATCAGTATACCATTTCTGAATTCTCAAACCTGCATAGATGATCTAGCGGATCCGTAGTACCATCGTATTCGAATTCCATCGATTGGTAGCCAACATGTAAGTCATCTTTCAAGACGTATTCTGCGAATGGAGTCGCCCAAAAAACTCTTGTTGGGGGGGCACGACTTTCTAATTTCCTCTTTAGCTCTCTCACCTCCTTGTTCAGACCTCCTACCACTTCTGGCAGGTCAGAAACATTCTTGCCAAAGTTGTCGTCAGTTGATACAGCTGTGCTCTCATCATCCTGCACTCCCGAGCCGTGGACCGGCTTGCCCACAGTTTCTCATGCTAGATTGTTTCCCTGAGGTGGTGCTGATGGTGGCGTGCCCATGCTAGCCAATCTTTCGTCCACCACTTCATCTACAGCTCGTGCAATAGCACTGGATAATTGTTCGAAAAACAGCGATCCCAACGGGTTAACTCCTGGACCTAACGAGAATCCTATTCCAGGCGTCTATAAGCCTATAAGCTACTGGTTTATTAAGAAGAGTTTAAGGGTTGGATGATAAAATCCTTCTATCAACAGCCAAAACTCGGCAAATACGCCACAACTCTTATTCTGTCTCATGAAATTTGAGGCGATACTTGTCAGCACGCTCTAACTCAGTTCGAACATCATCTATAATCAGATAAATACTGCTCAGACCTGACTAGGTCAGCGTGTTCTTCTCGAAGTTTCCGGATCAACTGGTGAAACTGAAGCCATTCGCGTTTGTAATGACATTTCTTCTTCCTTTTCCTCTCTAAGAGCTTACGCAACTAAGAAAATTTCTCACAAAGGTTGGTATTCTCTTCTGAAAGTTGGGAATTTTCATTAAAGAAAGAAAAGTTTTTTTCCTTGAGAAGGCTTATCTCTGTTAATAAAGATTAAGAAGCCATTGACAAAAGGAAATCCCCGAAAAAACAATTTATATAGATAAGCGAGTACACGGATAGTACAAGGAAACCCTAAAAAAATAGAAATCTACGAATAAAAAACACAAAAGACAAGCATAATTAATCATAGAAGAAATAGATCGGCCCGAGCAGAAATCTATACTCCATAATCTTAAGTGCTCAACTCGTCCTCTCCCTTCTCGGCTACCCCAGAGACATCCCCAAACTCCTTCTCTTCAGAAACGTTTTTCAGTTGTTGGCCATCCTTCAACTTATCCAGACCTGCGTAGGTGGTGAGGAAGGAGGTCCGGGCAGAGCAAGTGGTAAGCTCAGCTCCGGATGGTTAGGATGCCCGAACTTTCAACTTAGAAGAGCTTGAGAAGGTGCTCAACGAATTCCCCTGTCTTGAGCAAATGGAGTCGATCGTCCTCTTGGTCAAAAACCAGACTAGTGGGCTCAGAAGGATCCTCTAAGGGGGTCTCATGGTTGAAGTGACTTGAAGGATGCTCAGAAGACCATCTCTCGTAAGCGTCCAGACTAAAATGGTAATACGCATGAGCTTCTTGGACGAGGAGAAGCCAGAGCTCCTGAGAATGGGAGAAAGCCCGCTTGGTTACATCTCGGGTCAACTGGACGAGCCGAAGACCCTCTTTCGACTTGGGAAAATTAGCCTGCCCGACTAAAACCCCTTTAGCTCTAGCCTCCTCAATCTTGCTCTTTGATTCTTCCCGAGCCTTCTTCACTTCTTCCTGAGCTCCCTTCAGCTCATCCTTCAGACCTTTCATGGCTGCATCTTTCTCTTTACACAAATTCAACAGCCTTTTCTCCCTCTCCTTCAAGGAAGCATGTTCCCGAGCAAAGTTCGCGTTTATAAGGGCTCCCAGAGCTCAAGCGACCTGAATGGCCATTTTAACATCAGCCTGGAATCAAATAAAAATAAAAAAAGATGACATACGATATATAGTAAAAAAAAAGAGGGTTAAAAGAGAGGGGAAAAGGGGGGGGGGTCTCTTACCTATCCTTGTCCTGGCACAGAGATTCTATCAGCTTGGGATCCGACCATTTCTCTAGAATACGACGACCATAGTAGAGGCATTGACCTTGAACAAATTGAACTGCCACCGCTCCGGGGCAATCTAGGACCGACGTACTATTGAAAAGATTCAAATTAGAGTTCACCACTTTGGACCTTGAGACCATACCTCTCTTGTTGGGATGGATGTGTTTCCAGGAAATGAGCGAATGCTCATCCCCAGAATCTGAAGGAACGGTTAGATCTATCACAGACTTGGCCCGATCTTCAGGCAGACCTTTGTCACCAGGAGGCAGTGATTTCTTTTTGCGCTCCATGGATAGTAGGTCTTTCATCATAATGGATACAAAAGACATAATGATGATAATAAATAAGCAAAAATAACATGCGTCAAATATTGATAACTGATAATGATAGGGGGAACCAAATAGTCTGTTCAGTATACTCGTTTCAGTAGAAAGGGGATCTATTTCCTCGACAGAGTTGAAAAAACTTAGAGTAGTAGAGTTAAGGAGTCGGGACAGGTTAATGATATTGCTATTCAGATATTTGATAATCTTTTTCAGGGTCTTCTCCCATATTCAAGTGGGTTTAGGCTGGAAGAGTACGAATGGGTATGGGAGAAAAGCCCCAGTTACCGAACAACTGGCAAAAAAATACCTTTTTCTCCAGGCTTTGTTAGATGAAGGATATTCAGTGAGAAACCTCACACCAGACCGGGAGGACAAATAGAAAAAGCCTGTAGATGAACTTTTAGCTTGGTACAGGGAGTAAAAAAGTTGATCCGAAAGGAAGTGTCCGGAATATTGGGCTACAAGCCAAAACCCCACTTTTAGCCTGAAAGCATTTGACACGAATTGATGCACTGGAATCCGATAACTCTTGGACACTTCTAAGATAAAGGGGTGAGGAGAGAGACGTAACTCACCCTTGAACTAGTCGACAAAAAAGGTCAAATATCTCGAAGGAGACTTGGACGCCCTATCGCCGGGGCTAGGGTTTATTAGGGAAAAATCTGTAGAGATCTGAAACTTCCATTTCAGATTTTCTAGAGATCTGCCACTAAGAGTGGACGCAATAACGTCAAGGTCACTGTCCTGAGGGGAGGAATTTTCTTTCTCGAAGGATGATTGGGAGGGCATATCCAAGGGAGATCCCGACGAGAGAAAGGAGAAGAAGATATAATCAAAAAGGGGAGGGAAAAGAGAATATCTGGTATGAAGTAAGAAAAGAGTCCTGACTGGAGAGAAAGTGGAAAGAAGATTATAAGGGGTTTGAAAAGAAAAATAAGATATAAAGAGGATCCTTGAAGAAATGAAAGGTTGATTGAACGCTTTTCCATTAATGCTTGTTAGGGCCCGGAGTACGAAGGGACAAGATTGGAATATGGACCAATTGGGGTTGGACTGGGGTGGATCAGCCTATCCCAACTGCAGGAGGGGGGACTGGTTGGTACGACTTGAATTCAGTTAAGCCAAGCTATAATCGCACGAGGCTAATATTATGATCAGCCTTGGCAGGGCGTGACCAGACGGGGTCCTGGGCGCGTGAGAAAGGGCCGAGATGAACCACATGGAGTTCCAGGTATCACATCATCTCGTGGAAGATGAGCTGAGCAGTAAGTGTGTCGTGCTGACAAGGAGAGCTGAGATAAGAAATGTCCAAGCGAACCAAGAGTCCTTGGGGGGCTTTCAAGTGTTAGAAAGGAGCAACCTAATGGATATAGGTCGCATGAGTGTCGAGCTTATAGGAGATCTGATGACACTAGGCCAAGGAAATACTGACCTGGTAGGTCGTAAGGTCGACCTAATAGGTCGTACGAGAGGTAACAGTAAGGACTGGTCGCGACCACTTGGAGAGATACGACCCGAGTTTGACCGAACTGAACTATGCTAGTTTCTTGAAGGCCCGAGCTTAATTTCAGAAGAGGATCCTGTCCTGATCGGGAAAGGCAATAATGGCAATTTGAATTTATTCAGGTTTTGGTTATCCAAGGAGAGCTGAGCTATCCAGATTATTTGAATAACGACCCGAGATTCGAGGGAAATTCTCTGAGATTCCAGAGATGCCCTAACCAATCCAAGGTATAAATACCCCAGTTAGCTGAATGAAAGAGGCATCACCTTATTCACTCGTTTTAGTTCTTGTTAGAACTACTCATCTCCACAACTGACTTAAGTTTCGAAGAGGGCTCCACCGAAACCCCTCCGGGGGTCCTTTTCTAACGTGTCTTTTGAGCAGGTCTACTATGTCGCGACAGAGTTACACTATTGTTTGTTGATCAGTTTTCTTAGGCGGATCAACAATTGAAAATAAAATGTTCATTTTTACACTATTATATTAAACACAAAATCATTGATTGTTGATTTTGGTTTTAGAAAACTAGAGAAACATAGCTGCACTAAAGCTTGAAGAATGATTTAGCAACATATTAGTGAACACATTAGTGAAAGTCATGAAAAGCTTTAAATCTTGAGAGTTGGACAAATGAGCTAAAAAAAGACATGGAGGAAAAATGAGCATTCAAATTGCAAATCAAAAGTTAATGGAAATTAATAATGCTCGGAAACAAATGACAAGAAATTAAATAATTTGGTAAGTCCCTTTTGCCTTTACCACCTACTTTTTACACTATAACAATGAGAGAAACAAGCTTGAAATTAGAGCAAGAGGATGGCAATGGAGGAAAGAAAAAGCTTCATTATGCAAGTCGCAAACTTTCCAAGATACAAATTATACAAGAGAGTTAAGGAAGTCTAAAGTGTTCCCCCTCAGTTGAGAAGTGTAAGATTAGATATACAAATTATTAAAGGTGGCAACATATTAATTTCAACAACAATAGTAGAAAAAAGGCCTCCCATCGGTCGACCATTGATCGACAGGGTCTCTATCGTCAACAAGGTGTCAATCGACGGTGGCAGTGGGAAACTGCCATGTGTCAATGCCCTGTCAATTGTGCGTGTTGATCGACCGTGGTGGAAAGTCCTCAGCAGGTTTATCAACTCATGTAGTCGATGAGAGCGGGAAGAGCGCATTGATGGCCTTTGTCAATGATGCATGTCGATAGACGATTGCGGGCAGTTCTCGACAAATCGATTGACTCATGTGGTTGATGTAGGTGAACGAATTTTCGATGGCTCGTTGATGATGCGTCGATTGACGGATGCATTTTGTGGGTCTGGGTCGTGTTTTCATCGACGCGAGCTGGTGGTGATTCTCGGGAACGCGCTAGGGTCCGCTCGACTGTCCAAAAATCAAGAAAAACCAAATATACATAAATATCTACAAATACTCGAGAAATATACAAAAAATAATAAAAAGTCAACATAAGCTACTAAAAAGAAAAACAAAGAAAAATGAGACAAAACACGACTCAAACCCAACTACAACACAAAAAACTAGACACGAAAATATACGAAAACACACATAAATATGTAGAAATCACTGTCGAGGGTCATCGCCCACTAGTGGCGTTCATGGTGTCCTGAATCGTGTCGGACTGAACTTCACACCTTTTAAGTGTCGGGCTTTTCCTGTGAGTTTCTGACTTTTGACTTCCATTTTTCGAGTGTAACCACTAATTTATTTTTCTTCGATGGATGATTATCCTCTTAAAATGACTCCAGCTATATAACGATGATATGGCGGAAAGCTACAATTTTTATTTTCAATTCTTTACTCTGAAAACCTTTTTTTATGTAATTTAATTTGTTTTTTTAACTTTATGCAGGCCTTCTACTTCTTGTAATTTGTAGTGATGAGAACGTCCAACGTCCTATCCGAATCAACGCATGGAATCTCACTAAGCTAAACTCGAGCAAGGATATCAAAGAGCCGGTGCAAGATCTTGAGCCTTGTTTTCTATTTTATGTTTTATAGGTTCCAAACCTCATCATTATGATACCGACTATATATCTATCACAACCATGAGCAGCAAAAGAAGTCTGGTTAGCTCATGATATTACAAGTCGAATGCTAAAGTCAGGACATTGAGGATGTCTCCGAATAAGAGCTTATATTCGCCTAGTCAGACCAGTTAGGAAGAGACCGATACGTGTGCTCATAGTATTAGTAACTTGAGCAGCCCTCTTGCCATGAATCTTAGCCTGTCGCCGTTCGGCCTAGATTTCTCAAACACAAAACATATCAACCTGATGTACCTATTTTCGATCATGCAGTCACCTATATCAGCAAGAACGAGTGACCCGAGTGACTATAATGACCCCCTAGTAGTTCTCGAATACTTAACTGATCATTTTGAATCTTCTATATTATACTTTTTTTTTTATTCCGAAGATTTACTATTGAAATTGGGGATATCATTTTGTGCACAAGTTTTGTACTTAATAATATAAATAATATTTCAGTAGTTTTATTATATTATGGTTAGGCTCAAGGTTTTAGGCATCATATCTGTATGCTTAAATGTGTGATATTTGAAACTATCGTTTTTGGTGAAATAAAATTGTTCTTGCTGTGGATTTTTTCAGGAAGGAAAAGAGCCCATACATCAGTTACCTCACCGGACACGAGGGCTCGGCCCGTCTTCATCGTGATGCACTAGGGACATCGTTGTGAAAGGTATGGCCTAAGCAATGGCCAGCAAGAGGATTTTCTAAGGCTGTGTCAAGGCGTTGCCAACAGTTATACCGTCTTGAAGGATGATGTTGCCCAAGCCTGCCTTCAAAGTGTAATGTTTAATTGGATATTCTTGTCGCTTGGCACTGTTGACTGGGACAAGTGAGTGCATGGTTTCTCTTCTTCTTTTTTAAATAATAGTTGTGCATAATTACACAAACAACTTTTGGGATTGGGCAACACTCTTGTTAGGCTGAACTAACGGATCATCCGTTAGGCCAAAGTTTCATATCGGTACATTATAGTGCAAAAACCAATACATTATAATAAAAAATCAATACATCATAGCACGGGTCATAACCCGTTAATTTGGCCTAACAAAAATATTTGGCTTTGGAATTTGGTGGGATTTTATCAGGTTTGGTATTTATTTTTCTTGGGTTTGTCGGTGGCATGATCAATTAAAGCTTGGAACGGGAACGAAGCAAAAAAGGAGGATCAATAACAAGACTTTGGATGAACTGATTTCCAAGATAATAGGAAATTAGTTATAACTAAATTAATTAATTAGACCAGAGTTTTTGAATTGTGGTCCAAGAACCACAAACAACTTCGTTGTGTAAGGGGCAAAAATCATACCTTTTATTTTAATAGAAACGAACAATATCAAATTTGTATGTTGATAAAGGTGAAGTGAAGAAAAGGTGAATAAAATATAGAATGATATTTTTCTTTTTCTTTTTTGTTTTTAAATTTCTTTTGTTGGGCTTCTTGTTTTATTGTCGGTATACATATATATCCACTATGATTTATTCTCCTAGTTATGATATTTAATGGTCATACACTATCATCAGCCGAATTTCAGCAATGATTCATTTATGGGTTTTTTTTAAATAAAGTGCGAGAATATTATTAAAAAAGAAAAAAAAAGGGTTCATACAACCAAAGATCACGACGTTCTATCTCTGACTAAAAGCATCTGTTTGGGCCTCATTAAAACTTCTCGAGGTAAAACCACCCTTGTGGGAGAAACCCTCATAGAGGAAAGAGTACTCTCCCCATGCCAGTAGTGGAAGGAAAAGAACAAAGCAATAAAAAAGTCTAAGAGCCACAAGACGGCTAAAAGTAAAAATAAGCTACAACAAGCAGGTCGTGATCTAAAGAGCAGTAATACCAAGGTTCTCAGCTGAACCGAGATTAGACTGCTATCCGAGGGGCTGATGTCAAAGTCATGATGAACGGTACACCGTTTTACCCAAAATATCATCGTTCACAAGATCTATGAGAAACGATGGAGGCGATGTGAACCAGTCGTAATGAGGAGAGTCGGATTTGGAGAGCGCATCGGCAATGCGATTGCCTTCTCGATAAACATGCGAAACCATGAACTCGATCGATGTAGTGATGAAAAGAATCTGACGCCAACGAGCCAGGAAGCACCAAGGGACATCCAGGCTACGCTTCACAAAAAGCTCCACCACATAAGTCGAGTCGGATTCCAGCCAAGTTCGTCTCCAGCCTCTTAGATCAGCCTCCTCGACCGCAATAATCGCGGCTTCCAACTCAGCCTCAAAGGCAAAACCCTGGTCAAGCGATCTCGAAAATCCGCCTTTTACAAAGCTCCGACATGTGCAGAAAATTCCCGCCGCGATGCAGTCTCCAGGACAACCCAGAGCACTACCATCCGTATTCACCTTAATCCAGCCAGGTGAGGGGGGCAACCAGGACACAGGGGTAAGGGTGAGCGGAGGCGCGGGCCTACCACGCACACCTAATTTGCGCAAACAAATAAGATCTGTAACAGTGTTTGCCATTGTGCCGTGATCCAGGGCAGAAGACTCCAGAATAAGTGAACGGATGAGAATAAAAGCCTCTTGGTGGAAGGTCTAACTCCATTATAGACGAAATTGCATCGTAGGTGCCAGATCGTCGAAATAAAAGCTGCTTTCCAGTGGAAGAGTACCTGCGCACTATAACGGCAGTCAATAGCAAAAACACAAAAATGAGCAAAACCACCTGAAAGGGGGAGCTGGATGTCGAAAGCATCCTCGATCCAGCCCCAAATGTGACGCGCAAACTGGTAGTCCGTAAATATATGGTCAACCATCTCGGAACTCGCAAAGCAAAAGCAACAAAAGGAAGGACCTATGAACCCTCGCTTGCGGATCACATCGAAGACACCTAGCCGATTAAAGATCGCCTTCCAAACAGTGATAGAGCACCGAGACGGAATTTGAGAAGACCAAATCCAACTTCCCCACCAAACCTTAAGAAACTTCTGACGGTGGTGGTCGTATGCAAGTTTGGCCGAGATATCCCCTGAAGGAGAGGTAGACCAAATGCGTTTATCCTCGGTGTGAGGGAAAATAGGAAACCGGAGGATGTCAATGACTATATCGGTGAAAGCGATGAGGAAGCTCTCCATAATGTGCCAGATCCCATAGGAGAAGTAATCAACGATAGTCTGAGAAAAAATGAGTCTTAAGAGTCTTAGGGATGCCGATATGGGAGGCGATTGAGTAACCAAGCCAGTTATCCCACCAGAAGCTAACCATGTCACTGCCAGGGATCCAACGAGAGTTCTTCAAAATGCTAATAACGTGACCTCGTATTCCACCCCAAATAGACGAGGAGACATGCGCGCGGGGGGAACCATTCTTCTTGAGAAAGTGCTCTCGAAGAAGTTAGAAGGCCATATAATCCTTATTAAGCAAATTATTAGCAAATTTGAAGAGGAACGAAGAGTTGGCAGTGGTGATGGAGCGGATGCCAAGGCCACCCTCCTCACAAGGAGCACAGCAACGGGCCCAGTTAACAGTATAGCGCTTACGTTTAGAAATATCGCCTGACCAGATGAAATTTCTAATAGCAGTCTCCAGCCTATGCGTAAGCGAAGTCGGCCATTTAAGGATAAGCATGGAATACACAGTGGTACTAGAAATGACCGAATTAACAAGGCAAATGCGACCAGCAAGAGACAGAGAGGAACCCTTCCAAGTACCAAACTTGTCCAAAGTCTTATCAAGGACCGGACGGAGGTGAATAGCACGAGGGCTACCACGGAACATAGAGACACCAAGATAAGAGGCAGGGAGGGAACCTACGGAGAAATTAGAGACCTGTCAGATGCGACGAACGACAGCATGAGTAACCGAAGAGCCAAAGTAAATAATAGATTTCTCCGGACTGAGAATCTGCCCGGAGGAATCTCCATAGAGACGGAAGATATCCAAGATGGCCCTAGATGTACGAGTCGAAGCCTGACTCATAACGAGGATATCATCGGCATAGAGAAGGCAGGTCGGGAAACAGATCGAGCAACCGGCCTAGAACAGGGATATCGTGCCACGATCCATAGCAAAACAGAGGGCACGCGCAAGGACGTCCTTCGGGATGTAGAACAAAAGAGGAGAGAGCGGATCCCCCTGGCGGACACCCTTGGAGCAACTAAAATAGCCAACAGGGCTACCATTAATATCGAGATGCGAGCAAAAAGAAGGATGGTCTCGACCCACCTAATGAAGATAGTAGGAAAACTAAAATTGTGTAAGACCGCAGTTAGGAAGCCCCAATCCAAGGTATCGAAGGCTTTATGAATGTCAATCTTCAGGATCATATTCTTACCAAAGGTGCGGGAAGAGAGGCAATTAAATGCCTCAGAGGCAACAACGATACAGTCATGAATCTGCTTGCCCAGAATAATCCCAAACTGAGAATCCGAGATCATCTTACTGATGACTACCCCAAGACGGGTAGCCATGATCTTAGTGATGATCTTGAAAGAGAAGTTGCTAAGGGCAATTGGGCGAAAATCTTCCACACGCATCGCCCCTTTGATTTTCGGGATAAGAATCATGAATCTGGAGTTGAAACTAGTGGGAAGGGAAGAAGAAACAAAAAAGTGTAAGACTGCCGAACAGACATCATGTCCGACAATGTCCCAGCACTCCTGAAAGAAATGGCCATTAAAGCCATCCGTCCTAGGGGCACTACTAGGGGTGAGAGAGAAAACCGCCTCATGAATCTCATCATCGCTCAGAGTAGTAGAGAGAAAGTTTTGAGAATGAGTATCAACAGTAGGGTGCAGAAACTCATTAATCCAAGTACCGGAAGAGGTTGGCTGTCAAAAAAGAGGTCAGAGAAGAAGGAGATAATCTTTCCCTGAATCGCATTAGGAGAGTGGCTAATCACCCCATCAATCAAGAGAGAACCAATGGTGGACTTTGTAACCCGAGTCTTGATACTCCGATGGAAAAAGGCCGAATTACGATTGATCGAAGATTTCTCGACGCTCTAGAAATCGTCTCCGCAATAGTACGGAGTCGACTGTAGGTGCGGTGAGTTGTCCCGAGTCGTGTATCTCGAGGATGGATGTAATCGGCGTTCGGTTTTCTTTATCGTTCTTATTGTCGGTTTTTGATTAAACTAAATTAACCTAGAAAGCGATAATCATTTTTTCGGTTTTATAGCTAAGATTTGAATTTGAAATTTGAGATTTTAAAAACATTAAAACATTTAAAGAAATTAAAGCTTATATTACAAATGACCAATTTAAACTAAATAGCTTATTAAAACTTATTAATTTGAAATTAGTAAAATGGAGGGAAAATTAAAGTCAACTTATTTGAATAAGTCAACATAA
>BMAC01000022.1:80221-160783 GCA_014905375.1 Phtheirospermum japonicum | reverse complement strand
TGTAATTCAGTCGATCTCGGGGGCTCAGTCGATCGACGGCAGTCGATCGGCCAAGTAGGCAGTCGATCGACTGCCATGTCAAAAACTTCAAAATTCGCTGGAATCCAGTCGATTTCATCCGGTTCAGTCGATCGACTTAAAGGTCAGTCGATCGACTGATCATTCAGTCGGTCGACTGGATTCCAGCGCCCGGCTCGATTTCTCGTCCTTTTCGCGTTCGCCGGTTTATCGAACCTCGTCCGTTGCGCCTCTTTGCTTTGTCTGTCCAATCCCGAGTCGAGTATCGACAATTCCAATGAGCATGGGCCCCGCTTGGACGTCCTACGGCCAAGAAAAAYGGAAACGTAAAAAAAACTACGAAAATAAATAAGAAAAACGTACAAAAACTAAGAAAATCTAGAAATACGAAAAACGGCCTACCCGACTCCTAAATCAACAAAAAGCAAGCGAAAAACACGCAACGTGAAACAAAAACGAAAAGGAAAATATGTACAAAAAGATGCAAATCAACGATCACCATCCGTGAGCCACTCAGCCCGGCTCTTCTGCCGAAGTATACTAGCCTGAGTGTCAAGAAGAGAGGAGGACTGGACTTGCAGGGCAGTCTCAACTTCAAGATTAGCTTCTGAGTAACCCGTGTCCAGGCAACGAGACTGTAAGTTCATAAGCTTGTCAAGAGAAGACTCTATCTGGCGATGAACATTACCAACCGTCTATGAGTTCCAGTCCCGAAGAACTCCATGAAGGTAACACAATTTGGCCATGAGGGAAAGAATAGGGTTAGAAATCTGGCGGGGGAGAGCCCAAGCGGTGGTGACAAGGGAACGAAAACTAGACTGCGAATTCCAAAAGTTCTAGAAAAGGAAAATCCGAGGGCCCGAGGTGGTAAGAGTATCCCTAGAACACTCTAGAAGAATGAGATGATGATCCGAGCGATTACGAGGAAGGATAAGGCTTGAAAGAAGTCCGCACACCATGGACAGGTCAGCGGAATGAATCGCGCGATATAGATGAGCAAAATGGACCTCCGAGTGGCAGCGACTTAAATCCTGGTGAAGAAACCTCCAGTAGTGGTGACCTTTAAAAACCCACCAGCATCTAATAAACTACGAAAGTCCGAGCAGGAAAAAACATCGGGGGGACTGCCCCCGCGTCGCTCGTGGGCACCCAAAACTGCGTTAAAGTCCCTGATGATCAGCAGACGGGGGAGCGAGAGGCTCAAGATGTCCCTCCAGAGAGGGTGACATTCCAAAGTCGTGTTGTGGGCATGAACGGAGCCAAGGTGGGAATCGAGGTCCCTAAAGGTGGCCCGGGTGAGGATGACCTGATCCGAGGAGAAGAGTACAGAGGTGGAGGTAACCGTAGATCTCGTGAGGACCCAGATATCAGGGATACCGTTGCTGCAAAAGTTCTCGGCAATAAGGGTGAGGTTAAGGGACTGCCAGAAAGAGGCACGAATACTATTGAAGGAAACCATAGGTTCCGCAATAGCAAGAAAATTGGGACGGTGAACCTGACAAAGTTCCTTAAGGACCGAACGAGAGGCCGAGTTACCAATCCCTCGAATGTTCCAAAACAGGCAGTGCATTATTCAAACGTGGAGGTGGAGGGGTGGCGAGTCCTCATGTCCATTCTATCAAAATGAGAAAGCTCATTTTCGAGGGATGCTAAACTAGCGTCAGAGTCGTTGAAATCAGACCACCGGAGGCTGGCAGCTGTTGACATCATTTGACGCGGAATCGATGAGCCTGACTCGACGATTGTAAAGTCATGAAAGGGATTGCTCGCTTTAATTTTGTCCTTAGCACTTTGCAAAAGTGACTTGGATGCGGTGTTAGGATCGTAAATAATGAGCATGCAATCATTAGGAACCACGGGGGCCAGAGTGGGCGAGGAGTTAGATCCAAGGGCTAAAGCTGGTCGAGCATGCATAGTCGGAGTACCGCGCACGGTGCCTCTGGAAAGAATGCTGCCAATGACGGGAGGAACCAGCGTGGAAGGGAAGGTGAAAAGTTCCTTCATCCCATACAAAGTGGACGGGGGAGTGTGAGCAACGGTAGATTTAGGGTCAGGGTAAGAGGGAGCAGATGAGGAGGGTACGGGACCCAGAGGGGAAACCGGGATCGGAGGTGGGGACTCTGTGCCAATATCAGATTGCAATTCGTTAAAAGCGTTGGAAGTCATCACGGTAGAGGTAGTAGGGATAGATCTGGTCGGTGTTCCGTACGGGTACGGTCCTTCTGGACACGAGAATTAGAGCATCGACAGGAGCTTCTGGTGTTAACCGTCTGCTAGTCGTCGCTAGCCATGTTCTGAGTGGCACGAGGTTTGCGAGCAGGACAAGAACCAACCAGGAGCCCCACCATTTTTGAATGCGAACAGAAATCCGGCAGGTTCTCGTAACCTAACGAGATATAACCGCAATACCCCTCACGTTTAATCATGACCATTTCATGCAAGGTATGATCGAGATTTAACTCAACCAGCACACGAACAAAGTGGCCGACATAGCCATTAAGGGAACGCTCATCGATTTGTAAGGGTGTACCAACCACCCTAGCGATATTCAAAATAAAATATCATTCCCAGTATTCAATAGGCAATTCATAGATGCGAATCCAAACCTGAGAAGAAGCCGAAGGCATTTTATAAGGGTTGAGATTTGGGGTCCATATGAAGAGTTTAAAAGTAGAATAACCGAGCTTCCAAGTTATCTTGGCAAAAGCACGGTTTCGATCCTCAGTCAGAGTGAAAGAAATACTAAACAATCCCTTGCCAAGGGGAATGAAATTCCAATCGCTGATGATGTTCCATGTAGATGATAGCGATTATTTAATAGAGGCGATCGTAAGAGGTTTTGAGCCCTTCGATTGGAGAAGGCGGCCAATGAGAGAACCTCGTAAAAGTGAGACACGAGATTGGTAAAGGGCTTCGTCAATTGTAACCGAAATATTATCTCCCTTTTTTAGAGGAGGAGCCACCAAAGAAAAATTTACCGGAATCGGGTTAGGAGGAAGGGAAGCGGGTCTGGTTGTTGGGCTCGGGTGGCCCCAAAAAGTTGAGCCATCAATGCATGAATAGGAATTAAAAAGAGAAGGCCGCTGCTGGGATAAGGGAGAGCCTGATTAGGCCAGGCGCTTGGCTGCCAATAAAATAACATCCTGGGCTTTGGGCTGGGCTGCAGAGAGAGAAGGGGCCATTTGGGAGTAATTTTGGGCTGCCAAGGAAAAACCCAGGGCGGTGGGCTGGGCCGCAGAAAAATCCGTAGGGGCTTGGGTAATGTAAGTCGCCTGGGCCGCCTGGACAATGGGCTGGGAATTAAAAACCTGCGTTTGGGATTGAGCTAAAGCATAATGGGCAAGAGTGGAAGGTTGGATCGCTATAGGAACCGCCTGGGTTTGGGAAGTTACGAGAATTGCTGCAGGGTTGCAAGATGGGTCGGTACCCTTTCGCAACGGGTCAGAGCAAGCATTCCTGGGTTTCTCTGCATTAGAAACCCTAACGTCAGAAACCCTAGGCGCAGTCAGATCAGCCGAGGAAAGCGGATCAAACACAACCGAAAGAGATGGGGTAACCGTTGTGGCGGAGAGAGGCAGCATGATAGTCTGGGGCGTATCTTGAGTGGTCGGAGTAACACCGTTCGGGCGCGTCGGAGGGATGCCGGGAAAACAGAACGAATTACATTGTGTGTCAAGTAATTGGTTAGGCAACCAAGCCGCTGGCAAGGAGCCAAATGATACGGCGGCAGAGGCCGAGCCAGAGAAACCGGGAGCGGAAAAGGAGGCGCCAATCAGGGCAGATGTAGACGTCGGCACGTTTTGGAATTGTGAGAGTGACGTCGGAGGGGAAACCTGCTGTGTTGGCCACAAGGATTTTGAAGGTGTTGCACCAGAATAACATCCCACCGTACCCAGAAACGACCGAGCAGGAGACGACGAAGGTGCCAGGAACAGGCTCGCGAGAGTGGCCGAAAAAAGCTGCTGGACGTGCGGCTGTTGAGGTTTGGGTTGTTGTTGACCGGAGAACGAAACAAGGGGCTGCTGTTGCTCTTGATCGGCGATCGAAGCAAGGTGTTGCTGCGGAAACGTGACTGGGCGGAGGTGCTACGAGACCGGCGACAAGGCTGTAATCCAGTGGCATGGCGAAGCTGACGTGATCCCGGCGAGTGGTCGATTAGGTCGAAAAAAATTAGGAGAGAGAACAGATAATTTCCGTCATTTTTTCATATTTTTTTGAAGTTCAAAGTTGATGATTCATCTATGGTTAAAGTAATTAAAATTGATTTTAGTGAAAAAATAAGTGGACTTACCAAGGACAGGCCAAGATTACTACCACTGGTAATAAGATTATTGGTACTAATAATATGATTATTATCACCGGCAATAATATTACTTGTTGTGGTAATCTTATTATTATTGGTTATGGTAATTTGATACTGGTTGTGGTAATATCTATTACTAATAATATTTTTTTACTAGATTTCCGGTCTTGGTTATCTCTATTAATAAAATAAGTATTTTTGATTAGATTTCTAGTTGTTGTATTTTAATTACTGGTTGTGGTAATCTATTAATAAAATATAATTTTATGGTGTGTGGTAGTAATTTGATTACTAGTTGTAGTAATGATGAACATGTTTAGATATAATTAACATCTGGTGTGGCAAGGCCAACTAATGAGCAGCTAATGCATTTTGTAATACTTCTACACCTTAAATTATGTAAACATTCTTTATGGCTCGAGAGAAATTTACAGAAATAAATTTCTTCACAAGAACAAGAATATCTCTTGTTCAATTAGCTATAAAACATGATTTTTTTTCCAATTAGTTGTAGATAAGCCATCTTTGTAAACATAATTTTGCACATCTTTATTTTATATTTTTTATGAATGAGAATATGTTCTCATGAGTTGATGATCATTTGAAAATAATTTCGACGTCTTGTTCATGAGAATTACTGGATTTGATAATCTTATTATTGCATGTGGTATTTATTACTATTTCTGATCATCTTAGATTATTGGGATAATGTGATTACTACTTGTGGCAATCTAATTATTGCAACAATTATACTTTCGTAATTTAGATTATTGGTTGTGGTAATTTTATAGTAACTAGTAATAATCTCATTATTGTTTGCAGTAATCTTAGTATTATTGGTTGTGTTAATTTTAGATTACATTACTTTATGCAGTGATTTTAGTATTATTTATTGTGGTAATTTGTTACGTGTAGTGCTAAATTTAGACGAGGCAAACGAATTTCGATTGGCTTGAAATTTTCCAAGTATACTTGAGGTTATAACAAAAACTAATGGTAAAATTTTCAAGTTAAACGAACGTCGGATATGCCTAAAACTGACGTCGAAAGTTTCTGACGTATAGTTGAAAAAACTTTGAAAATAGAAACTTTGATAGCAATTCAATGGGGGCAAACAGACTCCGGTTGACCTAATATTTTGCAGGTAGAATTGAAATGATAGAAAAAAATCCATCACAAAAACTTGAGGTTAAATTTATATAATAATAAACTGGAATCGACGCCAGAATTATTATGATTATCTATGTGAAAAAACTGTAAAAATCAAAACTTTGACTGGCAATTCAACGGGGCAAACAGACTTCGATTGACTTGAAATCTTGCAGGTATACTTGAAATGTTAACGAAAATCTATGGTAAATATTTCAGATTAAATGGACGTCAGATCTAGCCAGAATTGATCCCAGGAGTTTTTGATTTTCTGTATAAAAAACTGTGAAAATCAAATTTGCTTTGTTCGGTTCCGTCAACTACTGACATGGGAGGGTGCTCATTCCTCTACGATGGTTTCTCCTACAAGGGTGGGTTTACCTCAAGAGGGTTTAATGAGACTCGAACAGATGCCTTTAGTCAGGGATTGGACGTCGTGATGTTTTTTGTATGAACGGTTTTCCTCTTTTTAATAATATTTTCGTATTTTATTATAAAAAAAATTATAAAATCGAAACTTTGATCGACGATTCAACGAGGCAAACAAATTCTGATTAACTTGAAATTTTGCAGGTAAACTCGGAGTATCAACATAAATTAATGATAAAATTCTCAAATTAAACCAACATCAGAGCTAGCCAAAAATCAACGCCGAAAGATTGTGGGAAGAGGAGGAGAAGGTGTGTTGGTATATGAGTGATTATAACTAACATATTGATTCAAATTGTATTTAGTAGGCCGAAAAAAGAGGTGAGAGATCTAGTAACAAAAATTTATTGATCAACCCCTTTAAATTAACAATGCTAAAATTATATAAAAATAACATGTGTAAAAGGAAAAGCATAAGGAGAAGACATAAAAGAGAGACGCAGGAGACGACAGAAATTAGGGTATCATAGCCTCCCTTTATATAGGGTATCAAAGTACATGTTTTCATAATACATAAAGATAACAAATACCTAAATTGTCTTACATTGGTTACTTATTGACGAAGGCACACTAATTGTGTTTTTCCTTCAACACTCCCCCTTGTACCAAGTCAAAAGGTAAAATGGTGTTTCATTGTTGCCTCTCTAAAACCTTGCCAAGTAACAAAATCCAATGGAAAAAATAAAACTTGGTCTAAGGAAAAAGAGTACAACACACCTATGTTGAGACTCCCCCTAAAGTCTACACCTCTCTTTGATATGTACATCTATCAAGAGAACTTTGAAAGTTTCTACTTTCGCAATTTACATGATTCTTGAGAAAGTCCATAATTGTTGGTTGTAGAAGAGTTGTGGTGATATTACTCATATTATCACATTTTATTCAGTGATGGAGTTCAAGCCACTATCATCAGATATATGAATGATCATAACATTTATCGTATATACTCACGAACTACTACATGTATGATAATGATCTCTTTACATGGATCAAATGAGTAACCAACGTCAACGATACTATTTGGTGTTTCAAAGTAGGAAATAAACTCAACATTTTCTATAAGGATCACAAGACCATCTGCAGTCCGAATTATATTTATGAACGGGAAAAATAAACTCGCGTCAATGGTTTCTTTTAGGTATCAAATTACATTGGGAAAATGAACTTTTTCGTCCTGTAAGTTGGCCTACTTTGCAATTTAGTCATTTTTTTTGCCTGTTTTTAATTTCGTCCATTTTCTTTTAAAATATTTACAATTTAGTCTGATTATTGCCGGAAAAATTGAATTGCACCGGAGTTTGCTGATTAGGCGCCGACTTGTGCTGAATTGTCTTTTATATTTGCAGAAATTCGGACACGTGGAAATAAATTAAAAGAAAAATATTTTTATTTGCCATGTAGTCATAAAAAGAGGTACCCTGCTCCATCCCTAAATTCGTCCGCCCCGTTTCTCTTCAACTTCAATTTCTAAAATCATCTGCGATCTTCTCATCCTTCTTCGATCGGAGACGACAGTGACCAGGTGAACTGACAAGGCGGCGACACCAAAAATTGGTGAATTCCCGCAGTAGTGGCAGGCGAGGCGACAATTCAATTCCACCTTGAGGTGCGCCGCCGCCGAGGGTGCTGGAGGCGACCACCTCTTGAGGCGGCAGCGGGGGAGGTTGTGGTGTTGGATTCTTCGAACTCGAAGCGCCGCCGTTGACTCGGGTGGTGGGATCTGGATATGGGGAGGCATCTATTGATTGGGGTGGTGGGATTTGGAAAAAGCGAAGATTGGTTGTCTCAAGGATTCGAGGAGAGAACGAAGGGAAAGGGGCTAATCATACGGGGGTGGGCCCCGCAGGTGATGATACTCGATCACCCATCGATCGGAGCTTTCGTGACGCACTGCGGGTGGAATTCGACTCTGGAAGGGATATGCGCCGGCGTGCCCATGGTGATGTGGCCGGCATTCGCGGAGCAATTTTATAATGAGAAGATGGTGACTGAGGTTTTGGGGACCGGAGTTTCAGTGGGTAATAAGAAGTGGGAGAAAGTGGGGAGCGAAGGGGTGCCGAGACGGTGAGGCGGATTATGGAGGCGAAGGAAATGAGAAGCCGAGCTAAGTGTTATAAGGAGATGGCGAGGAAGGCTGTCGAGGAAGGTGGATCATCTTACCAAGGTTTGAATGCTTTGATAGATGAATTGAGCATTTATGTGCCTCCCATGAAACACCAATGCAGTTAACAGATGGATTTTTCAAATCAATGTCTAACTCTTAGTGATATTGAGAATTACTTTTTCCCTTTATTGGTGATATTCCCGAAAATGCGATGAAGTTTCAGAAGTTTTTTTGTTCTGATGACGCTTGCTATTGTTGTCGTGTTTTTTCGAGTGTTTGTTTCTTTCAAGACCGAATATTTTTCATCTCAGTTACCACAAGCAATTCTTTAAGTATATAACTATATATATTGGAGCGGGAGGAGGGGTGATGGGAATCGATCACTGGTTTGAAACCAAGATTTTCCACATCGGATTCCCTTGCCATGAATCAGGCCAGTTAGAGGGCTGCAAAAAATTATTATTCCACAAATATCCCTGAAATGTCCCAAAATCTAGAAGCCAGAATTATCAAGTTAGTTGAGCTCTCAAGCGTAATATGCATATAGCTTCAACGCAGAAACAATTATTATTTCCCCAATGTGCATTTAAAAGAGCATGAAAGAAAACAAACCTCAGATCCAGATCGAAGAAGGATGAGAAGAGGGATGGAGCAGGGTTCCTCTTTTTATGCCTACATGGCAAATAAAAATGATTTTCTTTTAAATCATTTCCAAGTGACCAGGTGAACTGACAAGGCGGCGACACCAAAAATTGGTGAATTCCCGCAGTAGTGGCAGGCGAGGCGACAATTCAATTCCACCTTGAGGTGCGCCGCCGCCGAGGGTGCTGGAGGCGACCACCTCTTGAGGCGGCAGCGGGGGAGGTTGTGGTGTTGGATTCTTCGAACTCGAAGCGCCGCCGTTGACTCGGGTGGTGGGATCTGGATATGGGGAGGCATCTATTGATTGGGGTGGTGGGATTTGGAAAAAGCGAAGATTGGTTGTCTCAAGGATTCGAGGAGAGAACGAAGGGAAAGGGGCTAATCATACGGGGGTGGGCCCCGCAGGTGATGATACTCGATCACCCATCGATCGGAGCTTTCGTGACGCACTGCGGGTGGAATTCGACTCTGGAAGGGATATGCGCCGGCGTGCCCATGGTGATGTGGCCGGCATTCGCGGAGCAATTTTATAATGAGAAGATGGTGACTGAGGTTTTGGGGACCGGAGTTTCAGTGGGTAATAAGAAGTGGGAGAAAGTGGGGAGCGAAGGGGTGCCGAGACGGTGAGGCGGATTATGGAGGCGAAGGAAATGAGAAGCCGAGCTAAGTGTTATAAGGAGATGGCGAGGAAGGCTGTCGAGGAAGGTGGATCATCTTACCAAGGTTTGAATGCTTTGATAGATGAATTGAGCATTTATGTGCCTCCCATGAAACACCAATGCAGTTAACAGATGGATTTTTCAAATCAATGTCTAACTCTTAGTGATATTGAGAATTACTTTTTCCCTTTATTGGTGATATTCCCGAAAATGCAATGAAGTTTCGGAAGTTTTTTTGTTCTGACGACGCTTGCTATTGTTTTCGTGTTTTTTCGAGTGTTTGTTTCTTTCAAGTGCGAATATTTTTCATCTCAGTTACCACAAGCATTTCTTTAAGTATATAACTATATATATTGGAGCGGGAGGAGGGTGATGGGAATCGATCACTGGTTTGAAACCAAGATTTTCCACATCGGATTCCCTTGCCATGAATCAGGCCAGTTAGAGGGCTGCAAAAAATTATTATTCCACAAATATCCCTGAAATGTCCCAAAATCTAGAAGCCAGAATTATCAAGTTAGTTGAGCTCTCAAGCGTAATATGCATATAGCTTCAACGCAGAAACAATTATTATTTCCCCAATGTGCATTTAAAAGAGCATGAAAGAAAACAAACCTCAGATCCAGATCGAAGARGGATGAGAAGAGGGATGGAGCAGGGTTCCTCTTTTTATGCCTACATGGCAAATAAAAATRATTTTCTTTTAAATCATTTCCAAGTGCCTAATTTCCCCCAATATAAAAGACAACTTAGCACAAGCCGGTGCCTAATCAGCAAATTCCGGTGCAATTTAATTTTTCCGGCGATAATCAGACTAAATTGCAGATATTTTAAAAGAAAATGGATGAAATTGAAAACAGACCAGAAAAATGACTAAATTGCAAAGTAGGCCAACTTACAGGACGAAAAAGTTCATTTTCCCAATTACATTTTGATCTCATTCCAGTGACATTGCGCTTTCTTGAGTTAAATCAAGATAACAATTTTGAGAAAGTAATATTTGGTCAAGTGTATTAGTAATGGTACAATAATGCGCATATTATACGTAGGTAGAGAATTTCGGCTCCCACTAGTTCTTCGTCATTCCATTGACAAAATTGATATTTCCTTATATCTCCACTTTGACTAATCATAGGAGTGCTAACATATTGCACTTATCCATATTTAATTGTCTGATCATCTTTTGAATATATGCAAACTGTAGAATTTAGTATTCCACAAACTCGGTTTTAGTTTAAAGCCTTAATATGACCAGGTATTCCCATGATGCATTATCTCAAATAAAAATTCCAAATAACTAGCGATATCCCTTATTTTATTAAGAGTGTATATTATGTTCCTTTCATCGACACATACAATTATAATCGAAAATTTGAAACTTATTTTCTTTATAAATATGCAAGGGCATAGATTATCTTTTCCCAATCAAGTAGTCACTTAGACGGTTATACCACATCCGTCTGGATTGTTTCAATCCATAAAGTGAGCGTTTTAATTTATTTGCAAATGCACTCCGTGTCTTAGAGTCACTTGCCTTGGCAATGAAAGGCCATCAAGCACTTTCATACATATATCTCTAAATCACGATCCCCATAGAGATATGATGTAACCACTGGTATAAGTTGTATTCTCAGTTCTTTGAAACTATATTATCTATTATGAGAGAGTGCATATCCTCACAGTCAATTCCAGGGCGTTGTGAGAAGCTTTATGCTTCAAGTGTAGATTTGCATCTCATGGCTTTTTTTTTTCTCATTACGTTTTCTGGCAAAACTTTGTTTATGTCCTACAAGCTTTACACTTGGTGAGGTTAGCACTACCAAACCAAATACCTGCCTTGTTGTCAGTGAATTTAGTTCTACCTGGATTGATTCTTTACATTTAGGTCAATTTGCTCTATATTGATATTTCAATAGAGCGTGGTTCAATATCATCGTGCTCTATGATTCCTTGAGCAACAATGTATATATCATCAATGTGTATGAAAAGTCTTTCCATCAACTTATATAAACTCACATTGTACATTGAGATTTCTTTATTCTCTGGAATCATATTAAACATCGGAGTGTCCTCCAGTAATGATTCATGGACATAAGTATAATTAGAGATAATCTCATGAAAGTCATTATATTCATTGATGATCAATTAAAGTTATGCTATACATGCCCTCTTATTCCTTGGGCGAGTATTGATCGAACCACGTGACCTCCCTCTGTTCCTTTTGGGAGTCACGACCTCAACCACACCTCCATTAAGTATGTTTGCAATGTCTTAATCTGTGACATTTTGCCCCTTATGGGGTCTTTAACCTTACAGACACATTTGCAGCTGGTATATATATGATCTCGTCACTTTAGAAATTGAGTCTTCTATACTTTGAAGATCAATTGTTCACTTTAATTTACTTTCACTTTACATTGTGAAACTCGGGGATCATAATGAGACATAGTATGAAACTAATCCTGTCATTCCATTAGAAAATACTCTTTCTTATCTCCCCCTAACGACGGGAAGAATGTCTCATTTGAGTGACAAATTCGCTAATTTAGCGATAAAGAGATCGTCTGTCAAAGGTTTAAAATAGCGGATGATTGTTGGAGATTCATATCCAACATACATACTTAATTGTCTTTAGAAACCCATATAATGCGCTGTGGGGGCGCAATAGGCACATATACTGCTTAATCAAATATGCGTAGATATGAATTTTCAGACTTATATCCAGTTACCAACTGGTACGCAAAATATCTTGTTAGCAGGGGTTCATAAACGAATAAGTAAGAGTTGCGTGCAATATTGCATAACCATGTGCAAAGACAAATGAGTGCGCATAAATATTGTCTTAGGCACCGTCTTTATTCCTTTTGACGGTGTCTTCTTTGAGAGCTTATTGTATATGCACATTAGGGTATAAGATCCAGTACATCGATCTTTATTAAAATGCAATAGACATCAAGTACTTTTGATGTAAACTCTCTAACATTATGAGTTTTGGTGCTTTATAAGGGTGGTGAGTCCTCAGTCATATTAAATGTGCTAGAAGTTTTGCAAATGCAACATTTTTATGGACAATACGCGCCGAAGTATCAACCAAAACTATAAAATACTTGAATAATCCGCATTTAGAATGGTTATGTACACATGTATCACCAATTATCAATTATAAGAATGAAATATTACACTTTGTATCTTTAGCAAATGAAGGTCTCAATCATACAATTTTGCTAATGAACAAGTTTTGAAAAAAATGAGTGATGTATCTTTGAGATATGAATGTATGTAGTGCTCCTAGTACTTTAGAATGCACTAGCTGTAGTTGAACAACATTAGTTCGATACTATACTTTGCATCAAATTTCTATATCATTTTGTGTTCCACTCAAAATGAAAGATGTCCATGTTAATTTCTTATACTATGGACCATCAAATCACGACGACCAAAGAACCCATGCCAGTCGTGTCAAAACTTGAATGAGTCAGTGTCCAAAAGTTCTTTGTTGGTTATAACTTATGATTTAATAATCAAAAAGTAGTAAAGTAAAATTACTAGATGGACTCTAAAATGTGCGTTCTTCCACATAAATTAAAGGTATAGTTCCATTCTCATAATATACTTCTTAGTGATAATCATCAACGTGAATATCATCAAACTTAACAAGGTTCGTTCGCTCTTGGTCCATAATGAGCTTTTATGACTTTAATCAATGTGCCACCAGGCCTCAAGACTTTGTCACATATAAATATCAATTAAGTGAATAATTGTCTATTCCTCGACAAATTCTCACATTCCTCCAGAGATGAATGAAATACTTTTCATTCTAATATTTTATATTATTTACTAGATATGTTACATTATATCTAATTATTTTCTCATGAACCTTGTATGTGAATGTGTGGTAAATAAACTCAATTACATTCAATGCTTTAGAATGAAATCCAAATTTACCAATAAGCCCAATAAATAATAATTAACTTAAATCAGGCCACATCACATAAATCTAACTCAAAATAAACTTTAAGACCAAATACAATAGTCTAATATGAATGATTGATTATACTTTCACAAATTCTTTGTAATGTAAGAACCAAATAAATTTCATCAATCAAAATAGAGAATATCCATTGACTAAGCAAGGTTATTGGAGGGACCTCCATGACTTCTACCATGACCAATAAATATCACGAACTCTTACATATCTTACCTCGTGGCTCATTCTTCCCACATAGGTAGGGATCAAAATGTCTATTTCCCATTTACTTTGAGGTTATTTCCACTATTCCATATCGATCCTAGTTAGCCTCAAGAAATTTCTTTATCCGGAGGTCTAACATTGGTATTATGAAGAATAATGTCATGTCTCTCAATGACTTATTATTATAATTAATATTATACAAGTGCATCCGTATGTTTGTTCAAGTGGGAAAAAAATAGAGTGAGATCGTATCTCTCAATACTTATAGTCATTTAAAGTGACTTTCTTTTTCACATATGGTAAGACATGTTTTTAGTCGCAACATATCAAAGTCATTGACCCTTTTAGCAAGCAATCAAATTTCTTTTCACTAAATTCTTAGGCTTGGAAGTAGTGTTTTATAAAATTCTCAAAATTCATTTAGAGTACATCCTAAAGTTAATTGAGATTTTGAAACTACATATGTTTCCAATATAAGATTTGGAGACGGAGATCAAGGATCGAAGAACAACGCGTCCAAAACATCGAATTCGCATTCGGGATTCAATCTTCGCCCAAGATCGACGTGCAACTCCGGAATAGCTGGAGYTTTTTACTGCTTTTCTTAGTTCCAATAAGTTCTCTAAACTCTTAGTTAGTTACGTAGTTAATTTTCTAGTTAATTGCTTGATTAGTTAATGCTAAAACTAGTTTAATTAGCTTAATCATTTTATGATTGGATATTGGTTTAATTTAGTTTATTTATGCGAGTTGATTTATGCTTAGCTATTCTTCTTAGATTCGTATGATACAATTGCTTTATGGTAGTTTCTTATATTTGTGTTCCTAGATACTTTAATTAGATTTAAATCTTCATAGCATAATTTAGTTATTGCTCGTAGTTGATAATTTAGTTAGAATAATTAGTTTAATTAGTCATAGTTTAATTACTGCTTTAGTTCATAATGATCAATTCAATCTCTTTAAAACCCCAAATGTACATGTATTTTATTTCTATTCGTAATTGAGAAAAACATTCGAAAGACCGAATAGTTGTTTCCTCGAGAGATACGACTCGAGTCAAACTCATCACCCTACAAGTACCTCGTACTCTTGCGAGCAAACTGACGTGCTTTTAAATTAATTAAAAAGGGGTGCACAAAAGTTTGGATCAGAATTTTGGCGTCGTTGCCGAGGAAGCAAAGAGTAGGAATGTAGGATGTTTTTCGTTTTAAGTTTTTAGTTTCTTTTTATTTATTTTTATTTATTCTATTTTCGCACTTGGTCTTTGCCATTTGGTACGTTGATGTATTGTTGAGTTTATGCAAGGAAGGCGATCACTTAACCGCGACCTTGTACCATTCATTGACAACATCCATCGTTCGAATCCACCAATACAAAGACCCATTTTTATTCCCGAGGACGATTCTTCAACAGCAACTGATTTCGTGTGCGATGAAATTCCCGAAGATATGGCTAGAAGAGCGAATTATGAGGACGATCACAATGAGTTGTTCGATGCATTAAACAATGATATACCTTTCCAACCTCCACGAAGACGTCGGGGAGAGTATGGAAGCGAGCCGCGATACCTTGGAGGTCACATTCAACCACCAAACAATCGGGCCCCGCTACAACTAAGACAAGGAAATAGAGGAAGGAACGCTCAACATGACGAGGAAGTGTATGAAGGTTATCCTGACAGACTAATCCCTAGATGAAAGGTTCGACGACCAAGATTACGAAGGAGATTATGAGGCTGCCTATCATCGAGATAGAGCACCGAGACACGCTCAAACACCTAGACAGCGTGATTTGGCACGCCCGAAAGTTGTGCCTTATGGGTCTGTTATTGTTCTTGGATCAACTGCGAGGGGAGTAGAGATTAAACCGCATCAACTTAATTTGCTTCCGACTTTTCACGGAAATGCCCATGAAGATCCTTTAGTGTTTTTAAATTACTTTATCGATGAAGTAGGAAGATTTGTAGGTCATGGCCTTAACCGGGAGGAGATGAAAATGATCTGCTTCCCCTATAGCATGAAAGACAAGGCGAAGACTTGGTTACTATCCTTAGAACCAAGAACATTAACTGATTGGGAGATGATAAGCGAGAAGTTCTTAAATCAATACTATTCAGCACAAACCACGGGGCATATTCGAAGGCAAATAGCTACTTTTGAACAATTGGAGGGGGAGCTATTTCATGAAACATGGGAGCGTTATAAGATGCTTTTGCAAGCTTGTCCCCACCATAACTACTCTCCCGAAATGACGAACCAATTTTTCTTTGATGGGTTGTTGGACAATGGAAAGAGAGAAGTAGAGATAGCATCAGGGGGAGACTTCAGAGATTTGACGGCCACTAAGGTGAGACGAGTGTTGGAGAAGCAAGGTGAGAAGTCGAGGCAAACCAACTCACGACCTCGTAAATTAAAGGTAAATGAAGTTTCCACCATCAAGACAGATAAAGAAGAAGGAGTTAAGGTTTTGGTGAGAGATGGTCAAACGATTAAGGAGATGATCAGGGAAGTACTTAATAAAGAATTAGCAGCATCGAGAGCCCCACGAACGAACCAAGTTTCTTCAAAGGAGACTATAGCGACATGTGACAAATGTGGATCTCCCGAACACTTAGAAAATATGTGTCCAACCAACAACGAACAACAAGGGGATGTCAATGCCTTCCAGTATTATTCGAATCAACAACATTCCGGGAAAAGACTACCATATACGCAAGCACCGCCTCCGAATAAATTCCAAGTGCAAGGGCAAATACCTACTACAGTTCAGTCGACTGATCAACTTTTAGCCTGGCAGCAAAACCAAGTCGCCGAAACTATTCGGAACCGAGACGGCCTAACACATGTTCAGGTGGAAATGAAGGGAGTTCGAGACGATATGAAAGAATTGAGAACGATGATGACTGAAATGGCCAAGAGCACTCTTGAAAATTCATCAGGACTAAGAAGATTGAAGATAATGGTAGGACAATTGGCAACTGACATGGTGCCATTGAAGAAGGAGAAAAAATACTTTTCCAAGCCAAACAGAACACGCCTCGGCTATTCATGTGCTGAGAAGCGGAAAAGTAGTGGATAACGACATCGAGCTAGAAAAGGAGAATGACAAGGAAGAGGCCGAGACCCAACCACAAGTAGATGCAACCAAATCGGCCAATCTAATGCATAAATCTTCAAATCCAAATATTTCGGGGCTGAACTCGACAGCAACTGAAGATCCCATTGATTCCTTAAATACACCACCGAAGAAGTTGACTGTTTATGATCATGTTACTTTCCCAAGTCGCCTACGTCCGGCCAAGGAGAATAAAAAATTCATGAAGCTATATAAATTATTGAAAAATGTCAATGTTAACCTTCCCTTGATAGAGGTGATAAAGACAATGCCAGCATTTGTGAAGTTTCTCAAGGAGCTAGCATCCAAGGAAAGGCGTTTGGCTGCAAATCAACATGTGGCTCTGATAAGGGAGGTTAGTGACATATTTAAGACTCCATTTCCACCCAAAGAGAAGGATCCCGGGAGTTTTTGCATAACTATTTCTCTCGGAAATGGAAAAACGGCACGGGGAATTCTCGACCTTGGAGCTAGCATAAATTTAATGCCCCACTCAATTTACAAGGAGTTTGACCTAGGACCGCTGAAACCAACAATGATGAGGTTACAATTGGTGGATAGAACGATAAGGTTACCCTTGGGGATTGTGGAGGATGTTCTAGTACAAGTAGACAAGCTAGTGGTGCCAGTCGATTTTGTTATTATGGACGTTGGTGACGTACAAAGCGAGAACCGAGAACACCCTATTTTGTCAGGACGTCCATTCATGTCTACAACGCGCACGGTGATCGACGTAAACAAGGGAAGGGCGACTATGTCCGTTTTAGGCGAAATGGTGACGTTTTCACTTCAAGATATTCACAAGACTCCTTCATCATTTATAAAGGACGAATGTTCTACTGTTGATTTAGTGGATTCTTGCGTGAATGAACTCCTGAGCATCGTCACGTTCAAAGAGTTTAACAATGTCGAGGCATTTGATGATGGATTGCCCATGAAGTTTAACGTACCTAAAAACGAGCCAAAGGTGGAGTTGAGACCACAACGAAATCGTTCGAATTTTGAGCCAAGAGAAGAGACAAAGCCACCGCATAATCGTTCAAGATGTGTTTCCCTCGACCCCTACAAGAATTTTAAATGTACGAATAAAAAGGGCGAGGCTAGTAGTAAGGATTGGACAAATAAGAAGAAGAATTCGAATGAAGTTTTTAACGAGAAGTTCAAGGTTGGTCAACTAGTGCTGTATAATTCTGATCGTAAGTTTGATCTAACCAATTTTAAAGTCGCATGGAGTGGACCATTTTTAATAAAAGAGATGGATGAGTATGGAGTCTCCACTATTTACAATGAGAGTGCAAACACGGGATTCCAAGTCCACAAGCATCGACTTAAGCCTTATTACGAGAAATATACGAAGAGTCAAGATAGAAGTAAGAAGGAGTTCGTGGACCCACCACGAGCTAAGAACTGATCAAGCAAATTGCGTCGAGCATATGACGTTAAATGTTGCGCTTCTTGGGAGGCAACCCAAGCGTTCGTTAATTTTCATTTTCTTTAATTTTCTTTTGATTTTTATTTATTTAATTTTATCATTATATTGTGTCAATTGCCGTGGTACGTTTATGTGTGTGTTGATGTGTAGAAAATACGATGAAATCGCTTATTCTGGACACCTAACGGTTATATAGCGGTAACTCACTACCGCAAGGCCTTATCGCTAGTTCCACTCGAGGTGTTAACGATGACGATCAACCACTGAACCTACCAATAGCCGCAGCAATCAGAGATAATGATGAGCTTACCGCTAGTAGCGCTTGTCGTCTACATTTTTGTTGATCTAGGTCGCAATCCGACCTAAGTTAGCCGCAATCCGGCAACATTTTGATGTGCTGCGACCCAGCCATTTACGACATTGAGCCGCAATCCGGCTGTTTCAAATCCCAAAAGACGTGCCACCGGGCACTTGCGCGTAGCAATTTGATCACAATCGTGTCTTGTTTGGTTTGGTTTTGTTTATTTTTATAGGTTTGATCAAGGCAATCTAATCACGCGGAATGAGACAAAGGATAATTGCACAAGTGTCTTTGGAGAGACTCGACCATTGGATTTTCAGGGATGTTTTCTTATCCCCCTTGCTCTTATTTTCTTTTATATTTATGACAATCAGGAGATTGCCGAGTTTTTAGGGAGGGGGTGGTTGAGTATGGTTTGTTTAAAGTGTAATTTGATGTCTTTATTTTGAAATGCATATTTTTAACGTGATTGATCGCTATTCCTGCGCTAATATTGTGTTTGTGTGGCTTGCCTATCGAAGTTGACTATGTATGATTATTTGTTCTTGTCTTTTGAGCGTGTATAAGTGCATAAATTTTTCAAAATTGTTATTTATATATTGTAAAATGGTACTTGGACGCAATTGATTTCACAAAACCTTAAAAGCATCGTCAATTCAAAACTTTTCGTGCAAAAGCCAGTGAGTAGCCTGAGTGTTTATCATCTTTGCATATGCTTGAATAAGTTTCAGTCTTGATATCTCTTTGAAACCGCTGTGTGTAGTTGACTTTGAGAATGACGTTAAGGCACAGAAAAAAACCCTATTTCCGGCCATATCCATAAATTTTAGCCACTATAAATTCCGAATGAGCCAATCATAGCCAAATAATCTATTTCCATTAGCCATGAGTGTTTTTGAGACCCCTACTAACCCATTAAAAGCGTGGGGTAGGAGTTCATTATTTTTATTGGTTATTTAGTATTTTGGAGTTTTTATCAGGGATTTATGAAATTATTGTAATAAAGGATCACCATCCTTAAAAAAAAATAAAAAAAATGAGAACCCCATGAAGAAAAAGAAAAAAAAAAGAGAATAAAAGGGGGATAAAAAAAAGAAGAAAAAAAGAAAGAACAAGGAGGATGGTGGTTCTAGTTGAGTAGTTGCCTACAATTTTAAAGGCTTGAGTTTATTGTTTATTTTATTATGAAGCCTAATGTTTAAAAGGCAAAAGAGTTGTGTTACGAAGCATATCTTAAACTTCAATTGTGTTTAAGTGGTTTGAGCTACAAGTCGGTATTAGAGTATCGAGTTGATAAATAGCCTATATTTTAAAAGGCTACGTTATGAGTGTTTAGTGAGGTTTTTCTTTTGTACGAGGTGAAGCTATTTCTTCTTGATTAGATTAGGTAGAGTGAGCGATTAGCCACACGACTTATATATTCCACACCCGTCTAAAAAGCCTTACACTACAACCCATAAAGACCTTTTCTGATTCTTAGTAGTGACAGCACACTTAATTTGCGATTGAAAAGAGATTGATTTTCGGTGCTTATTTATTGTGCATGTAATTATATGATTTGAGTGTATACACGTCCCATGCAGAAAATACTTGAGTGCTTTTGAGCGTGCACATATATATATCCTTCGTGAGGAAGCATGATTTTGTTTTGGAGCGATAATGTAATGATGGTCGAGTGATTGACGTTGTGTGACTTGTACCTATATTTTCAAAATTACGTATGTAGTATAGCACGACTCTTTGATTGAACTTATTTTCATTCTAGTTATACTTTGAATTTATCGTTTGTTCGAGGACGAACAAACCAATTAAGCGTGGGGTAGTTGATTTACGTAGATTTGTCCTTATTTTTATTAGCTTTTTAGTTCGTTTTTCTATTTGTTTTTGGTATAAGTTGGACGATTTAAGCATTAATTCCGTATTTTATAGTTCCAGCTTATTTTACCATATCTTAATCGTAATTGATGCAAATAGGTGATATTTCGTTGTTTTTCACCTTACAGCTAAGTAACTGGAAGAGTTCAGCGCGTAATAGACGAAGTTTGATGTTCAAGAATAGGAGAACGAGCTTTCCGATGAAACGAGTAGCAAAAAGATCGAGAACCGAGACAGGCTCTCTGTCGCGTCGATCGACGCGAGCGTCGATGCTCCGTCGATGCGAGTCACCGCCCGCGACGATCGACGCACAGCCGACGCAACATTCTGAAGCGTCGATTGAAGACGCGTCGACCGACGCAGCGTCGACGCAACTTTCTGAAGCGTCGATCCATGACCGCGTCAGTCGACGCACCCGCCCAGCTGATGCGCACACCCAGCCCGCGTCGACGCCGAGAGCCAGCCTGCGTCAGTCGACGCACCGTCCACGCAACGGCCCAAAATTCGGATTTTAGGGTTTCTTGTGCGCCAAGACTTGCAATATCTATATAAACCCTCCATATTTTGGATTTTTGGACATATACACGACTACCTAAAGTTCCTTAGCTTACAATAACAATAATCCCACATCTCATAACGAGATTTGAAGACGGAGATCAAGGATCGAAGAACAACGCGTCCAAAACATCGAATTCGCATTCGGGATTCAATCTTCGCCCAAGATCGACGTGCAACTCCGGAATAACTGGAGCCTTTTACTGCTTTTCTTAGTTCCAATAAGTTCTCTAAACTCTTAGTTAGTTACGTAGTTAATTTTCTAGTTAATTGCTTGATTAGTTAATGCTAGAACTAGTTTAATTAGCTTAATCGTTTTATGATTGGATATTGGTTTAATTTAGTTTATTTATGCGAGTTGATTTATGCTTAGCTATTCTTCTTAGATTCGTATGATACAATTACTTAATGGTAGTTTCTTATATTTGTGTTCCTAGATACGTTAATTAGATTTAAATCTTCATAGCATAATTTAGTTATTGCTCGTAGTTGATAATTTAGTTATAATAATTAGTTTAATTAGTTATAGTTTAATTACTGCTTTAGTTCATAATGATCAATTCAATCTCTTTAAAACCCTAAATGTACATGTATTTTATTTCTATTCGTAATTGAGAAAAACATCCGAAAGACCGAATAGTTGTTTCCTCGAGAGATACGACTCGAGTCAAACTCATCACCCTACAAGTACCTCGTACTCTTGCGAGCAAACTGACGTGATTTTAAATTAATTAAAAAGGGGTGCACAAAAGTTTGGATCAACTTTGACTAAGTTTGACCATTCTTTGTCAATTAGGGGTTGATGGGTGATATTATTGTGGAATTGTAGTTATTCTAATTTTCACACCAAACCAATGATGGTAGTACTCAATTTCTTTTGAGTATATTGAGTTGTATTTAGATTGAGTTAGCTTAATCAATTTCTTTAAATAATGAATATGTCATAATCTTTATTTGATATCGTGTGAATATACTTTATCACAAGACTTATTTATACAATACTTTATCATTCATGAACTTTCATTATCATGAAAATATGTAAATGTACAATCAATAATGCATACATTGAAAGTAGTTTATAAAATCAACTTGAAGAGAATTACCAACATACATGAATCTATCAATTCATCGAAATTCATGATCAACATACATGAAATCTATCAATTCATCGAAATTCATGATTAAATAAATATATTGGTAAAATCATGATCAATCTCTCATAATCATATAAATAACTTTATTTACGATTTCTCAGAAATCATTTAAAAGCATAAGTATTGATATATTATTTACTATATGAATATCATTAAAGTATTGCAAAATTTCATGTTTGTCAATATTGCACATAACATCACATGCATATAATCATAGGTAACATATATACATATACATGCACAATAATACATACCATGCCATATATACATATTGCCAAATATTTATTAGTTGCATTTAATAAATAATAGGGTAATTCGAGTTACCTTGGAGGAAAATTATGATTCTTTCCTAATTTTATTTTTAGGTTTTAGATTATACAAAAATTCAAATCCGATCTCCATCGTACAGATTCAACCTCTACGTCTTTTGAATAATATATCCAAAATTCAACTTCATCCAACGGTTAGATTGTGCGTAATTGAATTTTTAAAATAAGTTGGGCAGATAGTTCCGAGAAACAGGATCAACTCTGTTCAAAATTCATTATCGAATTCTTTAAACTTCATATTCAGAGCTCCACCGTTCATATTGAACCTGTATATATTTGAAATAACATATCCAAAATTTGGCTTGATCCAACGGCTACATTATGAGAAACCTTGTTTTGAAAAACTCTGCACAGAAAATTGGGAGAGCAGAATCTGCTTTGTTCGGAAATTTATATATATTTTTTCATATCTCCGAATCCAACCTCCACCGTTTAGAATGTAATTGAAAAGGTTTGGAAGGTTCTGTAAAGATTTGAGCTTGATCCAACGGTTGAAACTCTAGAAACCGATTTTTCAAACATAGAACGCAGTTGGGTTTTCGACCTACGAAAATTGTATAATTATTGCTTTGGTTATGGAGGCTTATTCTCGATCATTAGGTTAGAGTATCGTACTGATAACGTGTAAAAGGAAAAGTATAAAGAGAAGACATAAAAAAAAGACGAAGGAGACTATAGAAATTAGGTTCTCTTATTTATCATAGCCTCCCTTTATATAGGGTATCAAAGTACATGTTTTCATAATACATAAAGATAACATATACCTAAATTGTCCTACATCAATTATGAAGACACACTAATTGTGTTTTTCCTTCAACAACATGAACATTATTATTTTAAAATTACACTTTTATATTTATGGAACTAACTTATCAATTTAAATTTGCCAATCAATTTTCTTTAAATCAACTAATTTTTCTTGCAATTAATGATTAACTATAAACTATCACCTTCGAGCTGATTTATAACTTACTTAAACTCCCGTCCACACACGAGGGTTTTTTATTTCCTGAATTCCGCTAATATTAACAAGTCAGACTCCACTTGTGCGCGGCTCATCTTCGCAGACTTTCTTCTTGGTCGATTCTTCTCTTTCATCGTCGTCTCACCATGACTCATATCCTCCAATATTCGCTTTCTTTTATTTGAATTCATCATCCTATGTTTTTTTCCTCCAATTTTATGACTAGTATGGATGTTGTAGTCTTTAATTCTCTTTGATTTCTATCGTTCTGGTAAAAGACAAAACTCTCTTTGATTGTATTAGAAATTAATTGTCTTATACCTGTAAATATGAAAGTTGTTGCTTTATTTATGTTTGCAAATTTAATTTTAATTGTCAATCGAATACTTTTTTTGTGCGTTTGTGTTTTTTTCTTCATTGTGTGTTCTTAACTGGATGTAACGTGGAAATCAAAGAGATCGTGACAGAGAAAGGGCTCAGTCTCGGACTGGTGGCAAAGCAAAGGGTAAAGATGATGGCTTGACCCCAGAGCAGCGCCGAGAGAGGTATCCTGTGTTTTATTTACTTTTATTCTTATTAAGTTTTATTTGTGATATTCAGCTTTTTCTTCAGACACTTGGTTTTCGTAATATTCTTGGTTTACTATGAAATTGATTTTCGTCTTTCTATTTTGGGTTTCGCTAATTAAGCCATGAAATGTAGTTTTATTCAAGAGCATGTATTTTATTTTCAGGTACTTTTTAAGATCTTTGTTTTGTTTTCTTTGTGTTACGTCTGGAAATGGGATGTAAGAAAAGGAACTAAGAGCTCCACAATGGTGCTTTTTTCCATGAGTTTTTTTAATCAAAAAACTTACCAAATAGCTTTTTACCATAGTGGAGTTGGGATTTTTTTTCCTTTCAAAAAACAGTTCTTTATTTAAAGAGCTAGCTTTAATGGTGCTTTTTTCATGAATTAACCAAATAGCTTTTTACCATAGTTTTTTTTTTTTTTAACAAAAAACAGTTCTTTACTTGAAAGAACTAGCTTTTTTCTTTTGATGTGGGTCCATGTCACACATTGTTCATTCCTTTCAATTTATCTTTCAATAATAGATTTGTGATATGATAGTGAGACCCATAAAAAAGCTTTTAAAAGTTTTTTTGTAGTGGACATAAATTTTGAGGTTTTTATAGCCACACAAAAGTTGAACAAAGAGCTCAACCATTGTAGATGCTAAGGAACATAGAATTCCTAGAAGTGCTTGTAAATAGGATTTGTAAGAGGCAAGCAGATCAACACATTTTTCAGTGATAAATTGAATACAGTAGATCCTGATTGTAGTCATTAAAAGTGAACTTGGTACCACAATTTTCGCAAAGTGTAAAGTATAGAACTAGAAGTGACATGTAGCATTTCCCTATTCGCTCGTGTACGTTGCAGAATCCATTGCAACTCCTGCATGAGTCAATAATGCTAATCACTGGGTCTGTCACTTCTGATTTGTGACACGGATACGATTCTATTTTGTTGGTAATTAAATGAGATTCCTCCAAGTTAGGTCCATTGTAGGGATGCTATAAACTTCAAAATTTGTTTTTTCATCAAGATCTAATCTTTCATTTGATCTATTAACTATGAAAGTACTTATTTGTGTTATTGGTGTATTATTTGTTTATTAATTTATAAGTATTTCTTCATTATGGATTCAGAATTTTAGAAACGATGGTTAAATTTTCGTTATGCTTTCTTCGATTTCCGCAAATATTCTCAAGATGTAATTTGAATGAGCAGCATCACATGTTATTAATTTAAGAGGGTTGATATATGTTTTCTAGTGATCTAAGTTTGTTTTTAAGAACTTTAATTTGCTATCAGTTATGTGACACGTGCCTGTGTGTTTGCATAGGGATGCAAAGGCACTTCAAGAAAAGACAGCTAAGAAGGCAGCACAGGCAGGAGGGAGCAGTGATGCCGGAGGTAAAAGTAACAAGAAATAAAAATCCTCTTGTCGACGAGTTTCATAATTTGAATTTTTGCCATTTTTTGATCCTATTGTAACATCAATGAGAGCAGTCATATATATGTGTGTGTGTGTGTGTGTTATTTTTTGAACCATTTTTAATAAAACTGTAAGTACCAAATCTCTCTAATTTATATGTGAAGTATGACGATTTTCTAGTTATGTATTTTGCCATCTAGGTTATCACATTCCTTTCCTCTTCGGTTCTTGCTGATTTTATTAGTTTTTCTTTTATGAGATTAATTGAAGTTTGTTTAAGTTTTTTATTCTGTTCTTGAACCATATTGTATATGCACGAGGGTTATTTACTAAGCATCTCTTCTATTTTTAATTTTTAAAAGTTATGCTTGCGCAGTTTGTAGATAGTTGCTTTGACATTGAGGGACCATTTCTGGTTGATACTAATAGCATCTCTTAGAGATGCTATTTAATGTGCTTATTTGTATGATCTTTTAGAGATGCTATTTAATAAGCATGTTTATTCGATTTTACAGATGCTATTTTATATTTAGATCTATAAGATTATTTTGCTTAAATAGTATGACTAATAGTGATAAGACTGTGATTATTAAAAGAAAAGGCTTCAGGCATGTTATAGTGGATTGAAAGCATATGATGCATTGTCTCAGTGTAAGAATGCTTACTAATACAAGTAAAACTTTTGGAGTCGCGCGTCTTACTTTGTAAATGGTCCCCTCAAGCCTTTCTATGTAAAACTATAAGAAAGCTTTATATTACTTGGTCCTACCTTTTGTTTATTTAACTTATTATTTCTCAAAACGGTCATAGCACTTCAATATGTGCATGACGCACTTATAGGGAATAGTGTGGGTAACTATTTTTAGTAATGATATGGTGAATACCTTTGAAATATTTCCTAAAAATTAAAGGATAGATATTGAGGGTGAAATTAAAGATATCTGAGTTGTGTACACGATTGCAGCACACTATACACATGCTGGTGGTTATATAGAGAAAACATAATACCTGGCTGATCTTTGGTGTTGTAGGAAAACCTCTAATTATGAAATTGCTAAAACTAGGACAAATATTATTTTGCAGAGATTATTTATTTGATGATAAATGAATAATGAATAATCAATCAAGTTATGTAAGATTTTATATTTGATTAACTTTGGTTCATGCACCTCTTTATTTACCAAGTTTCATGCATGTGATAGAAATATGATGGATTCGTTATGTTGTAAAAAAATTGGTACAGAGAATTGCAAAATTTATCATAATTAAAAACATGACAAAACACTATTGATTGTTATGTCCATGCCAGAATTGAAAATATATGCACATTTGAGATGAGAATTACCAAGTACTTTGCCATTTGCACATGTTACTGTTTGATATGGACAGTATTCGATCTAATGCAACCATTGTACAAGACCACCTAGCTGATGCTGAAGCATCTTGGATATATAAGAGCATGGTGCCAACCAAGTGAATAGATTTTAGTGAAAATGTGTCTATACTCACACTTTAGGATAGTAAAGACCCTTTTATTTGTCATAAGAGTGATAACAAACTCTTTTCTACACTCAGAAAGGTGCGGATAAACATCCAATTCAGTTGTCCTATTTAGTTACGAGTCATTGACTGCTGCTTTCCTTGTTTCTTTCTCTCTAATTTATTACATGCAAAGAAAATAGAAATAAAGAGGACGAGATTTAAAATAATAGGTAAAGTGGTGCTTTCTAATTTTCTTTTCTTGTTGGGGAGTGGGGCTGAGGGGTAGATATAGAGTTTTAGCGCATAATTTTTATTTATTTTTTGTATAAATCGAATAGCTGAAGGTGTTCAATTGTTGATTGAATTGAAACTCCAAATTGATTTTGATCGATGTCAAGTCGAATAGCTTTCAGTTAGTGTTCATTGCTGAGTGATCGCTCGCTATCTGGCTGGAAAAGGTTCTTTTATATTTATAAAACTTCTCTCAAACATCATTCATCCATGTATAGCATCAATCTTGGTTGTGGTGATTTTCACTATTTACGAATAGTTCTCTCTCTAAATGGCCTGTGGGTGAATGTTTGAATAAATTGATTTTTCTTCACGAAACGGTGTTACTTGAAATGTTGACACCATTTAGTGAGGACAACAAATTATTCAGACATTTACTCGCACGTAGTTGACCACCAAAATGTTAGTGTGAAATGGTATGTTACTAAAAAGCTTCACAATGTGGAGAATGAATGAAATAGTGTAGAACTGTATATCGTGTATTTATTATATCATGAATTGGTATTGTGTTATAATTTTTTGGTTGAGACATGACTAAATATGTTTATTTGGTTCTTTGGACACGGATGGTTTGGAATATATTATAGGCGGTGTGAAGAAGAATTAAAAACTATTTCATAAGGGGGCTGATCTAGATAATTAGGGGTATGCAATTTATTAAAAGATGACAGTTGTTTTCGTTACTAGGAGGATTGGATATGACAGTTGTGCTTGTTACAGTGATAAATATGAACATTGGTTCGAGATAATAAAGCAGAGGAGTGTTAAGATATGTAATTAGCATATTTCCGTGAGTTCGTGCATTGGTTATCTTTCGTGACGTTTTCTGCTTGAAGAGTGCATATGTTGTTGTTTCGCAAGATTTTTCATTTTTAATTGTTTTGAACTTGCACTACATACCATTTGTTTACTCGGTGCATATATGCATGCTTTCTTACCAGAACAGATTGCGTGTCGAGATGAATTTTTGATGACATGATTTTCAAGTTGGTTTGTTTATGTTGTCTCAAGTGTTTTTTTTTTTGTTTTTTTTTTTTTCCGTTCACTCTGTGGCTTACTATTAGTGATCATAACAACGGTTTTTGCCCTAGTGCGTTTGGCTGTGTCAATTGATATGAAATGAAGTGGATAACGCGTTTCTGGCTAATATTTTCAACTTGCCAATGTGAAAATGTGATATTGCTGTGAGTCTATTTACTTGTGATGTTTGGCTTTATGGGGTTGATAAAATTGTTTCTGAGTAGGATTGTACTGTTTACGAATTATACAATTGATATGGGTGGGTTGGAGATTGTATAAATATGTTGTTTGAGTTGGATAGTAATATTTATGACTAATGGTGTTGAACCGGTTAATTAATCAGCGGTTAAATTAACCGGTTCAACACTATCCATAACCTAACCGGCTGAGAACCGGTTAAGGTTACGGTTAAACCGGTTAATCGAATCGGCGGTTAACTGCCGGTTCTTATTTTTATTTTTTTAAAAAGGAAAGCAGTCGATCGACTGCTGGATCGACTTAAGGACAATGAGTTTTGGTTTTGCGAAGGCAGTCGATCGACTGCACCTCTGTCGATTGACAGAAAAGCAGCTGATTGACTGCATAGCAGTCAATCGTTTTTTTTTTGGTAAAAAATAAGTTTTAAAAAAAGGACTTGATTTTAATTTTAATATTAAAAATTAAAAACTTAATTTTTAATATTAGAATTAACTTGCTTCCGTATCCTCGTAAAGGAATCAAAGTCCACGTAGTTCGATTTTTTTTTTTTTGAAAAATAAAGTAAAAAAAGGACTTTATTTTAATTCTAATATTAGAAATTAAAATTAAATTTGAACTTTTAATATTAGAATTAAATTGCCTACGTATTCTCTAAAAGGAATCAAAATCCACGTAGTTCTTATACTTACCTCACTTACCTACTTACCTATTTGTTGTTGTCGATGTTTCCCGAAGTAGTATCGTAATAGTCGCTCTCTTCACCTTCATCCAATTTTATTTCTTGTTCTCACGATTCGTCTTTCGCCCAATCGCTCATTAACATTTGATTTTCAAGATTTTTGGGTGTTAAGTTAGACCGACGCTCATCTAACATATAACCTCCCGTGCTGAATGCCTGTTCAACAGAAACTGTTGAAACATGAACGCCAAGAACCTCCTTGGCAATCCTAGAGAGTGTAGGAGAAATACTAGCCACTTTCGACCAAAACTGCACAAGATCGTTAGTATTACCATCGGGCTTTTGTGGAATCGAAGTCGGTTCAAAAGCTCCTAAATAACTTTCTAATTCCATTGATCGACTAGCACTAGCCCTTTGTCGTTTTCGTTTAGTATCCTCAATTATCCTTATATATGGGGGGTAGAGCTTGTCGAGGGTTGTTGGGTCTTGTATTAAAAGTGGTGGGGGAAGGGGACACATTAACATCACTAGAAGATGAAGATGAGAAGTTTAGTTGTGTTTGAGAGCTTTCCACGCCATATTTGTCGGGATGCTTCTTCTCCATGTGGTATTTGAGCGACCCGTAACCTCTATTATTTTTAGAACCGAAGGCGTAATGAGTCGAGTAATAATTGCATTGCGCTCGAGATTTGCCGTTGATCGTCTTTCTTGTGAAATGCAATCGGAAGATGGGGGAAACAAATTCCCTTAGTTTCGATTGAGGCGGTGGCATATCATCCGCTCCCTCCTCATCTTCATTCCAATTGACGGCGGCCGGCGGTTCGGATTCGTCGGAGTTAGGTAAATCCTCTTCAAAATTGGTTTGATTTTGCGAGTCGAAATTGATTTGATTATATAGATTCTCAACTTCCTCCCCCGTCATCTCGTCGGAAACATAATCTCTGGCCGTTGCCGAAGATTGTCGTCAAGATTCTCGACGAGAAGAGGTTGGAGTGTTGGTATTGACATTACGAGAAGAACTTGCCATAGTTATATTATAAAAGAGAATTAAGAATACTGGTTTGAATACCCGCATTTACGTGAGCAAATTTAACAAATACTCTTCCTAAAAAATTTAATAAATTCAGAAAGTGAATTATTAATATTGAAGAAGTTTGACCGACACAAAATCTAACAAAGTATGATACAAAATGTTATAATTGATCAATTCAAAAATATTAAGTAGTGGTTATTATGTGACATAATTATCAATAATGCGACATAACATTGATACGTGCATTACACGGGAGATTCAAAAAAGTCACTTTTTTAAAGCTTGGTTATTTATGATAATAGAAAAATGAGAAACACATGTAATTCAAATAAATTTGAATGTCTGTTTTTGCTTCTTTTTTTTTCTTTCGACCGTGATGTCCAAGACAACATTTCTCGCTCGGTATAATATATGATGCCAAAAATCATCAAAAGAAAATCAATAATAAAAAAAGGTTTCATGAAAATAGCAAAAATGATAGTAAAATACAACTTTAGTTGCATTCAACTCTAGCATCTCATATATCAGATATGTGAACAAATATTATCGACTAACGACCAACAATCATAAAGGTACAACCAACAATCGATTTTCGTCCAAATCTCAAAATGCGAAGTCGCAATTTCGAAATCAAACATCCTATAATTAAAATAAAATGTAAAAACCATATCACATATAGTCATCCGACATTGAACATTATATCAACAATATTAACATCAGAAAATAATAAACAACATTTACTTGTTAGAAAACCCAAGAAAAAAAAAAAATAGTTTACTACAATATTTTTTTAAATATCTCACTATGGTAATAACATCTTAGTATTAATTAATGTTTCCCTAAAATTTGAGATGCATTTTCATATAAATTTATTCAGCATTCTCTGTCATATGATTTTATGCCATAAATAATAAGAATCATTTATACTATTACCTTTTTTCTCAATCATCTATTATGAATCACTTAGTCAATTAATTAAGTGATAAATTGAAGGGATCATTCAAATTAAAATTTTATTTTCAATATTTGTAAAGAAAAACATTATTTCCTGAAAATTCCATATGCTAGTTATTTTTTAAAATAATTATTCATTTCAATTTACGAATTTTATTGATTAAGGATTCAAATTAATGAAAGAAAATACATTTGAGAATAAACCATAATGCCATCTGCGAATAATCAACAAAATCAAAATATATATCAAGAGCAACCCGAAATACGTGCTGACTTCCTGCAGCCCGAGGTCAAGAACCTCCATCTTCCCGTATCCACTTTTTCTGTGCATTAGATATACGTTAATATAGTCATCTATCAACATCCAGTTGTCGAAACGGTACGCGATTGCCTTTGTGTGAAATCCGTCCATTTGTTGCACGCCTTTGCTGAACATCCTCAAGAATACATCCGACCAGTCATTCATAACTCTCTGTCGTTCAAAAGATCAACCAAGATGATAAGTTATAGAGATAATTACAAAACTACCCCTGAAGTCTAACCTAATCACAAAATCCCCCAACTATCTTTCAAAATTACAAACACCCCTTGAGAGAATGCAATTTGTAAAAGAGAAAAAATGCAATTGAGGTATTTGTATTTTGAGAGAGATTTTTTTAAAAAAAATAAATAAATTGGGATAACCCTTTTCAAAAGTCTCTGAACAGATAATTTTGTACACTATTCTTCACTTCAAATAGATATTACACTAAAAAAATAAAAAATAAGAAACAAAAATCCAGTTACATGCTTATGATTGCATGGTGATTCTTGAGAGTGATTTTTTGAAAGAGATATATACACATAATATGTATGAATTGTTATGCAGAAAATGATGTAGAAAATGTTACGAGACTTTTGAAAATCACCTCTTCATGATTAATAACTTTTTTCTGAATTTTTTTCCTAATTACAAACAGACCCACTTATTTTTCAAATTTTATATTTTTCAATATTTATGAACCTGCCCCTAAAAGTTTTATCTTTCAATCTTTATAATTTTCGATAGTTAAAAAATTGCCCTCGAGACTTTTTCCTAATTACAAAGAGAACCATAAAAATTGAAACAACATAAATAATATTAGTTTCTCAATATTTTAAAAACACCCCTGAAAGTCTTTCTAATTATAAATAGACCCATTTATCTTTCTATATTTAAAATTTTTAATATTTTACAAATAGGCCCTCTTATCTTTCAATCTGTTAAATTTTCAATATTTGAGAAAATACCCATGAGACTTTTTCTCTATTACAAAGAAACTCATTTATCTCTCAATCCATAGAGGTTGTATATTTTAAAACTGGCCCTAATAGTTTTTTTATGGTTAATAACCTTTTCGGATAATATTTTCAAATTACAAATGGAACGATTTATCTTTTAATCTTTATGTTTTTCAATATTTATGAAACTGGCCTTGAAAGTTTTTCCTAATTATAATAAGACCAACTTATGAAATTGCCAAATCGAGATACAGAGTTATGAAGAAGAGAAGCTTACCTAAGACCAAATAAAGAAGGCGAGCCGAAACGAATTCAACCGGATTAAACCTCCCAACATTCTTCCTGCCCCTGGAAAAAAAAAATAATCAATCACTGTAAGTTGCTAAAACATCCTCTTGCCTTGAAAACTTGTCTCGTGCCTCAGACATTCTGTCAATCATCTTCACGGAAACAATTTGAAATTTGGAACGATATAAAAATTAAACACAATTGTTAAATAGAATCAATCCAAAAACTAAACACAATTAATTAATTAATTGAATCGGTGTAAAAATTAAACACAATTTTTAATGAAGGCGATCTAGAAACTAATCAAAATTTGCTAATTGAATCTGGCATTGAATACAGCAAAGAGAAAAATAAACCCAAAAAAATAGAATAGAGTAGAAAATACATATACTATAAAAATCACCCCAGAGGTTTGGCAAAATACTCAAAAATACCTCTGAAGATTTTATTTACTCAACAAATAGGGATAATTACAAAACACCAAATCAAATAGTTGGCATTCATGATTCATGAAAAAAACCCCCACCAAACTGAACACTGTTAGCAACCACATATCTATCACATCCAACAACAATGTGTAGTTATATCGCAAGCATTAAAACCACATAACATCCATCAGAATTGAAAAATGCATTGTTACTCGATTAAATTGAATATGGCTGGAAGACACAAAAAATAATAATAAAAAATTAAATAATAAGTCCAAGAAAGGAGTCCAAACGAAAAATGATAAACTTATCTCAAAAAAAAAAAAAAAGGACCTCAGTGCCTCATTGTCCAATCTGTATATCATGAACCGGATTTCTTCATTTTCAACAGCATGAGTGTGTGTGTGTATTAATCAGAATAAATTCTTAGATTTACAATCATCAAAAAAAAAAAGAAGAATCTCAGCACAAACACACACACACACATATATATATATACACACAACATATATATATAAAAAGAAGAATGATGGCCAAAACACCATTAGAAGAGAAAAGTAATCGAGTGTTTAGGGTAATGATTTATAAAAAAGAAGAAAAGAATGAATAAGCAGAAAGTCATAGAAGAAAAAAAGTAGTTGAACTCTTAAACATCAAGGAAACAACAAATCTTTCGCTTTAGATCAACACAAGTCAACATATATTATCATGTTATTAACATCTTTAGCTCTATTTTTGATAGAGAAGCTCACCAATCATGCATCTAAATTCATTAATAAGGTAAATCATCAACTCGGAATTGATTATGATGCAAGTAAAGGAATACATAATTCCGATCCACGTGAACATTCATTTTTTCTTCGAGATATATATATAATATATATATATAAGGGTTGGATTCAAATGAGAACCCGTCATTATATGTGAACTTAGGACTCATCTTGACCATTAGATTGAATAATCTTGATGGTTGAGATCATGACATGTCAGCATGGTAATAATGTAAAAAATGTATTAATTAATTAAAAATGGTATTTTGGACATATATCAACTTTTACAAAGAGCACTACATTGTTCTTTGTAAAGCACAATAGATAAAGAAAAAAAACACTACAATTATATACAAAAAGCATCGCAAATTTCGTCTATAAACTGCAAATTCAAAATTTTGAAATGAAACTCAAATCTTCAACAAACCATAACTTTTTCAAATTTTATTCGTTTTGAATGAAATATATATCAAATTAATCACATTCTCAAGATCTACAATTTAAGATACATATTGCATGTTTTAAAACCTAAAAAAATATATATATAATTAAATTAAAAAAACTGGACTGATTTTAGCACTACAGTACTGTGTAAAAAAGTACAATGAACCTGGACATATAATTGCACTGTGCAATATTAGATCTAAGGCCAGGATATATATATATATATATATATATATATATATATATATATATATATATATATATATTATTCGTATATAAATATAGCAATTAAAAATTACACTGATTTGGATAAAAAATAAATTATTTTGGAGAATCGTTCGAATTTAGAAGACTTAGAAAGATCACAATGATTATCAAATATAAGTATTATATCCAGAATTAAATACATTCGCATCAGAAAATGAATATCGAACGATTCAAATAATCTATAAAAAAAACAGAAATTGGATCTGATTTTCCTTTTCAAATACACACGCAACAGCAAATTAAACAATTAAATATGAAAATCAGTACATACAAAGTTTGAAAATTAGAATATACAAAGAACGCATATAAAACGATTTAATATGAAAAATGGATACTAAACTATTCAGACTCGATTTTTCAATATGAAAATCAGAATATACAAATACTTCATGAATATCACCATTTCAATAAATGTTTTAACATTCATAAACATTAAATTTAATAAAGTAACAGTAACTGACCAATTCATAAACTTTTTAAAAAATCAAAATAATAAACAAAATTTAGAAAAACGAAGAACAAAATAATACTGAAAAAACGCAGCACAAAAATAAACTCACCTGATAATCCAAAGATCTAACATTTTTCATTAGAATCTTAAGAACACTATCTCCACAAACATCCTATTAACCTGTTGATGACGTATTTCTTCAACTGGGTCGGCCAAAGCAGAATCCATGAATCTACGAATGATTATCCTAGTTATACAAATAAATAAATAAAAAGAAGCAAGAGAAACAATGGAAGTGAGTGAAAGGGATTTCCAAAATCCACCAAATCAACTGAATCATGTGATATATGAATATTCAGATTACCTATTTGTTAACAGATAATCATTTAAACCAAAACTAATTAAAAGATTGATATTAGAATAATAAGAAAGACTCACTTTACTGCTGGTTTCAATTTCCCAACGTCCGCTCAGATTTAGGTGAATTTGAAGACCATAACTCTCTACATCGCATCTCGTCCTTGAACAAAATGATTTTTGCAAAGGACAAATTCTCATTGAAAATAGATGAGGCAGTATTTTATTACGTTTCTTGTATCGATCCCCAATTCTCATTTCAAAACAAATATAAATCCCCAAATTTGAGTCGGGGACGAAATGGGTATAACAATGAATGATGGGGACATAAAGGTAAAAAGAGTTTAGGCAACCACAAAACATTACACAGAAGAGGGTGATATATAAGATACAAATACACACCAAACAAATTAAATTTATTGATTATGTACATTAGATAACCCATGAAAGGGCATGGGGAATTAATCAAGCCCATTAAGAAATGGGAATCAAACGGACCCGTGGCTGATAGAAAGTTGAATCTACATTGCAAATTTGATTTCTAAACTGGTGCATGTGATTCAGGTTATGGTCGAGGTAACAGATCTCAATATATCCAAAAATATCAGAAACAAAAAATAGACCGTAACAATACAGATCTAAAACTGGTCCCAAAAATAACAATAATCAATATATAAGAAAATCGCATATTTTCATTTAAAATAAAATCACAGATCCAAAAGGCAATAATAACAACAGTGTTAAAAACATTTTGTCATTAATCGAACCAAGAAAATTAATTAAAACCCCCCCTCAGATTTCTTACCATATTTTGAATCCTGGATCGAATGATAACATGTGAAAAAAGTAGGAACAACCATCGTCAATGGAGAAAAATGGGACACGAATTAAATGCGCAAAAGTATGTGAGTTTTGTTAGAAAATTCGAATGATTCTTGTTAGACCAGAGGAAATTGGAGAAGAAAAGAATTTGATGTGTCATAGATGAAAATAAAAATTGATGATTTGGATCTAGAGAATGATGACGACAAATCGATGGTTGTTTTGGGGTTTAAGATAAACCAAACTGAAAATTATGAGATAGCGGCGCTGCGGCAAGAGAGAGGGGGAGGGGAGACGCATAAATACCCTAGATTTCTAATGAAGGTTTCAAATGAAAAAAATGCTATTTTATACTAAGGACAAAAAACCAAAAAAGGAAGAATTTCAACATATTTCATAAGAGGATGACACATCAGATTTGTAATACACCAGCAAATGACAAATGTAATTTGAATTATTGTGAGTTTGACACATAAGCAAGGTGTCAACATAATTAATAATATGGGTTGATTAAGAATATTATTGATATTATTTTTTGCACAAATTAGCAACTTGACTTGAAATTTGAAAATATAAGAGAAGAAGAAGAATAAGTAGAGATGAATTGGTGTGAGATTTGGTGTTGGGGAGTGGGGTATTTATAGGTGTCAAGATGTGTTAAAAAACACAAACAAACAAAAAAAGTAATTTGAATAACTAGCCGTAAACCGGTTCGGTTAGACTGGTTAACCGACAATAGCTATTTTTCATTCAAATTTCGGTCGTTGATCATCAAAGGCTAGTTGATCTCAACCGTTGATTTTCAACGGCTATTTTTAGTGACCAGTCGATCGACTACGAACCAGTCGATCGACTGGTCACTGGATTTAAAAAAAAAAATGGGTTAACCGACGGTTTCGGTTAGCTGGTCAGGTTAACCATAACCTAACCATCGGCCACCGGTTGACGGTTAACCGTAACCGGTTCAACACGTTTATTTCTGGCCGTGAATTCCGTGCAATGGGAATAGACAACAATATTCTCCAAATTAATATTCATACTTTGAAGGCTAATTTTCATACATTTCAAAACAATTTAAATAGTTAATTTTTCATTTAAAAAGTAAGAATATCTAAAAATATTTTATTATTGTCAAATTATCTTCAAACATTTCAATTTGTGAATTCTTTGAAAAATAAAATAAAAAGTAGGACACATACCCAACACGTTACCCATCATATGTTAAATTAACAAGTAGATAAAATTGAAAACATCTAATTATAGATACAACTTTTCTGACAAATATCAATTTGTTTATTTTAATTCAAACTAATCAAATTGATTAGTTTTTGGTAACTTAATATTCTAACTTACATAATAAGAGGTTTGATAACGAGAAAAGGGATAAAAGTGGAAAATGTGAAGGCGGAGGGAGAGAGAGATTCCAAAAAAATTTAGAGAGAGAACTCAATCTTAATCCCTGATCTTTCCATCTTCTCTCTCCTGTGAAAATTTTATTTTTGGTACATTATGTTGGCTATTCTTCAGAAAAGGTACGTGATGTTGGCCATCATCAAAGTACATCCACTAAGTTGGCAAATTCATCAATATGGTACATTTTTATCACAAATGCTGACGTGGCATGATTATTTAATTTCTTATTATTTTCTATTTAATTTTAAATATTAACTGGTAAGAAAAAGTCAATTTTACCCTTCTCATTTAATTTTTTTTCATTTATTTATTTCTTTCCTTTATTTCTTTCTTCAATTTTCATTTATTTTTAAATTTTTCCTCTCTTTTCATTTTTCTTTTTCCCTTCTTATTTCTTATTTATTTTTTCATTATTCTTTTTTCTCTTCTTATCCCTTGCAGATCGACACTGAGAAAAAAGCAACAATCAAACTCTCAATTTGATTTACCAGAAATCCGCTCACAGCACACACCCACGAAGGCAAAAACAACAATCCACACCAAAAATATAAACCCCAACCCCCCTTTGAAAATCAATCCCAGATTTTGAAAATCAAACTCTCAATTTGAGAATCCCCAAATTTTAAAACTCAAAAACAAACCACGAATGAAGCCGGCCGATGCGTCTCGCCTGCCACACTCTCCGACTCACACACAAAAAAAAACCCGCGCTCACTCACGACAGACGCCGCGAATAGGAAGCGACGGGCTTGATTGGCTGAGTTTGGTTCGACGGGTTATGGGGCCCAGCCGTTTTTGGTTGAGGTGAGTGGAATTGCGGATTCTTGGTTTCAAGTTGAGTCCGGTTAGACTGAAATTTCTATCGGGTTGACTTGACTGCGATAGGGGTTTGGCTACTGTTCGACTCAGTTGGCTCGGCTGCAACAGGGGTGGCTCAGCTTAACTCAGTTGACTCAGGGCTACCAGGCCTCAATTATTTCCTAGGTTTGATTCAAGTTCAATTTATTTAGTTTTGGACCGTTTACCGGCCTGGTTTGGGATACTTCGACGCGTGGGACAGCGCCCAGTGCGAGGAGGAGGAGGAGCCGATGGCGATGGTGGAGTCTGGGAGGGATTTGAGGGCCAAGATGYTTGAGAAGCTGAGCAAGGAGAATCCTYTKGATCGGGCCGACCCAGAAGCAAATCCAAATCCAAACCCGGATGTCGGTTGGGTTTCGGAGCTGTTGAAGTGAAAACAAATGCTTGTCTGTTGGATAATTCTTGGTGGGTTCCCTTTTGGTTATTCTCTGTCACCACTWYTTGTGAATACTGGTGATTGAGGGTTAATCAAAATGGGCAGAATTGTCTTTTCAGAAGGAACACAATCTGTAAATAAGTGAATTTGGTGTTGGTATATCTCTAAAGACAACGGTGATGATGATGATACATGTTAATGGTGGTGGTGGGGGGTGAAGAGTAATAATCTCTTGTTTTGGGGGCCAGAATATGGAAGGGCATTTTGTACAATGGCAACTAGATTTTGTGTTTATTTTGAGCTCTGCGTGCTTAAATGGAGACGACAGCAGCAGATGGGTTTATTTTGCAGTCGCTGATGAGTTGCGCGAGGTGATCGATCTGCAAGTGAGATGAAGGGAAAAAAGAATAATGAAAAAATAAATAAGAAATAAGAAGGGAAAAAGAAAAATGAAAATAGAGGAGAATTTATAAATAAATGAAAATTGAAGAAAGAAATAAAGGAAAAAAATTAAATGAGAAGGGTAAAATTGACTTTTTCCTACCATTTAATATTTAAAATTAAATGGAAAATGCTAAGAAATTAAATAATCCTGCCACATCAGCATTTGTGATAAAAATGTACCATATTTGATGAATTTGCCAACTTAGTGGATGTACTTTGATGCTGGCCAACATCACGTACCTTTTTTGGAAAGTGGTAAACATAATGTACCAAAAATAAAATTTTTCCTCTCTCTCCTCATCACGCCTCCATCTCTTCCCTAATATGGTCTATGCCGACGATATCTATTGCCGGCCTCCTCTTACCTCCGATGTTTTCTTTGTCCAAATTTGAAGTGGATGAGGTCTTGATGCCCTTATTCATCATTTCCACCCTTATCTCACGATGTTGCTCTACTGTTTTCCTTGTTGTTCTACTATGGAAGTTTTATGAATTTTGATGCGTATCTACTACAACTATGTTTTTTTTTGTAGTGGGTTGAGCAACTGATAATGGTGAGGGATAATTCTGTTTGTGGTGGTGATGATGACCCCTTGCGGCGGTCTGTCAGCTACTAGAGACGGCCGGTGGCTTCTATTGGCCGGCCTCTCATTCTACTTTTATATATATATGATTTTATTTAAAGTGATATTCATACTTATTTTATTTAATATATAATTGAAAGCAATTTGAAGTAATAACTAATAATTTTACAAAAAATTAAGATCGTTATGAACATAATTCACTGTAGCAAATCTATGTTATTTCCGTGAAATAGGAATTTTATTTTATTTATTTTGTTTTTTTATAGCCTTATGTTATATATAGCATTTGGAAGTTGCATTTTTTTGTTTAATTGATATGGGATATTTACATGCTAAAGAATAACTTTTATTTCATTATTCACTAATTGGATCGATTTCATTACGTTGACATTTTCTTTAACAATTGCAAAGTGAGTATTCATTTTATGATATTATTTAAGTTGGATACTATTATTAAGAAAATATAGCTCATTTCAGCATATTAAAATATTAGTTGAACTTATTTTATTTTATATGCTTTATATATTTTATGTGACATTGTGAATATTTGAATCCTACATATTTTGTTTCTTGTACTCTTATTTGCTTAAATAAAACCTCTATATAATAATATTTGAAAATTGTATAATGGAGTCACATGAAGTAACTAATAAAATTAAACCCGATAAATTTGATGGGCTAGATTGTAAGAGATGGAAAAATCAAATGAAATATTGGTTAACCATCTTTGATTTATTTATGTGATAGATGAACCTACAATCAAGTTCTTGGCATACCCTAGAAAAATGAATTACCATTATCTTAATCATATTTTAGTGCTTTCAAATAAGGTTGTTATTACTCGTAACATTAGTTTTGTTAAAAAATGATTAGTTAGTGATGGATTTTAAATTGGACTTTATTATTTATAGCAACAAAAGTTCTTTTCTTTTTCTTTCTTTTATTAAAGTCCAATATAGTATTTCACGGCATGAAAGGTTGGGACACATTATTAATAGAAATAATAATTAAAATAATATTATGGATCTGAATTTGATTCCAAAACACTAAATAAAAGCTGATCAAAAGTGTGAAATTTGTGCTCAGTCTTATAAATCAATTTGTAGAAATTCACATATTTTGAAACTAATTCGTAGTGATGTTTATGATTCAAATAGAACTCCAACTAGAGGATATAATACAAATCTTGGGAAAACCTAATTGATGGTTCACAACAATTCTAGACTCTAGACCCATAAGATCTAGCCAACAAACTTCATCAATCTCAATATCACAATCAACCAACATATTCAAGATCACAACCTAATCGAAGGGCACTCGTTGGGGTTGTCAGCCCCTAAGAGGCCTTAAAACCCTAAGAATATGATAATGTATGTTAAAAATCCGAAATACATAGGGTATTTATAGTTGTGGGAAGTCTTGGGCAGTAATAAACCCTAAAAACGCGTTTCTGGGCCGTTAGCGCCGACGGGTGCATCGGTCGACGCTAACATATCTAAGCGTCGATGCTAGGTAGGGCGCACGGGTCGGCTCGGAAGGTGTGGCGCGCATTGGTCGGCAGTGGTCGGCAGCATCGGCAGTAGGCTGGTGCGCGTTGGTCGACGCTCAGTGGGTCGACGCTCACAGAGAGCTGCGTCGGCCAGGTGCGTCGATTAGTGCCAGAAAGCATCGGGCGACGCGGGCGACTCTCGGCAGCCAGCGTCAGCAGTGTGGGCATGGCTCGGCAGGCGGTGCCGGCAGCGGTACTATAACGGTTCCAGATGGAAAACCGTTATAGATAATCGACAGCTTCAAATTCTTCAAATCGCGACCTGTTTTCGCTGAAATTCCACTCGTACGCCCATCCTTGACTACGTCCAAACTTAAATACTTCAAAATACCTAAAATAAACATAAATTTAATTAACTATAATTAAATTACGATAAAACAAGTTGGAGATTAGAAAATACGAAAATATGCTCAATCTATCCAACTTTTACCAAAATCAACAATAAAAAATTGAAAAAAATACTAACTAAAATCAAGACAAATCCGTGTTAATCAACTACCCACATTTTATTTGTTTGTTCATCCTCAAACAGACGTTAGATTCAAAGTATAACAAGAATGAAAATATGCTCAAGCAATGAGTCGTGTCGTGCTACATAATTAATTTTGAAAATATAGATACATGCAACACAACTTCAAATACTCCACCCTTATTACATTATCGCTCCTAAATCAAACCCATGCATCCTCTGAAAAGGTAATATATATGGATGTACGCTCAAAGCACTCAAGCATTGCTGCATAGGACGTGTATACATTCAAATCATACAAATACATGCACAATAAATAAGCACGGAAAATCAATCTCTTTTCAATAGGAATTTAAGTGTGTTATCAAACTAAGAATCGGAAAAGGTCTTTTCGGGTTGTAATGTAAGTCTCTTTGGACAGGTATGTAATATATAAGTCGTGTGGCTAACTCATGATCTAACATGATCAATAACTCACCAAACTATTCTAATCATGAAGCAATTTGCTTCACCTCGTTCAAAAGAAAAACCTCACTTAACTCTCATAGCGTAGCCTTTTAAATATAGGCTATTTCTGAACTCGTAAATCGTAAAACCGACTTGTCGCTCAAACCACTTAAACACAAACACAACTCTTTGCCTTTTAGACATTAGGCTTCATAAGAAAATAAACAATAAAACACAAGCCTTTATAAGCGCGTAGGCAATTACATAACATGATTCACCAAGATTCACCATCCTTGTTTATTATTTTTTATATTTTCCCCTTTATTATTTTTTTATGGGGTCTTCTTTTTTTTCTTAAGGATGGTGGTTCTTTATTACAAATTTTCATAAATCCCTGATAAAAATTCTAAAACACAAGTAACCAATAAAAATAACTAACTCATACCCCACGCTTTTAATGATCATAGGAGTCGTCTAAGAAATACTCATGGCTAATGGAAATGGATTATTTGGCTATGATTGGCTCATTCGTAATTTATAGTGGCTAAAATTTATGGATATTGCCGAAAATAGGGTTTTTTCTCTGTGCCTTAACCTCATTTTCAAAGTCAACTACACACAGCGGTTTCAAAAGGTGACGCCTCTCAAGAAATATAACCTAAACGTAAAATAGAAAAAGAGAAATAAACTAAAAAGAAATACAAAGGATAGAAAAAAATAGCTTGGGTTGCCTCTCAAGAAGCGCTTATTTAACATCGAAAGCTCGACGCCTTCTACGAACGATGCTATCCCGGATCTAAGAAAAGGTGACGATCATGCCACGCCTTAGTGTTCTCCAAGAGTACGTTTAGGCAATTTAAATCACCAAGGCGAGCACGGAAAGCAAGTCGTAGAACAAAAACTTCAATTCGCTTCGGAGGTCGAAAAAGCGAATAATTGATCACCACGAACATATCAAAAGTAAATTGCGACATAGGGTGATCCTCTACTTTCTTGAAAACTAGGGGATCCATTGAACAAACGGCAAATCCCTCGTACACTCCGAACTCCTTCAAATCTTTAGCATCTCCCTCAACACCCTGAAAAATATTAAAATCTATATAATGGCATAAGGGAGGGAAATTTTGCTCGATTACCTCAACCACCATCTCATTCTCATCCTCAATCATGGGTGGCTCTATAAGAGGCTCGATCATCGCATCCTTCTCGATAAATTCGTCCACCTCCTTTTCTACATTGGGCATCGCATCACCTCCATTCTCATTGAGCTCCTGTGGCCGTGAATCTCCACCGTTGCTTGGGTTCTCAAGTGGCAACACCTCCTCATAATCATCCATGAAATCCTCGAAAAGCGCAAGAGGGGCGATCTCCACTACATCCCCAATCTCATCCTCCGTACACATCTCTTACACACTCGGCTCACATCATCCGCATAAACATTGAGAAAGCTCGAATTCGGAAGATCTACAATAAGCTCAAACGGCAATTCTCCTATATCATTATCCAATAATTCATTATAAAGCACAGGCGGAGCGATCTCAACCAAATCTTCAATAACCTTCTCCTCACAAATTTCTCCCAAACGATCATTCAAGCTCGTATTCTCAACCTCTAAGATGGGCTTAATCGCAACAAGAATCGACATCTTAGGCTGACTTGGAAGTTCGTCTTTCTCGTTCGACCTTTTCGCTAAATAATCCTCGATTTGACCACACTGTGCCTCCATATTCTTTGTAAACCTAGAATAGTTATCTTGTATAGTCTATAGCGCAAGTTCGTCTTGATGGTGAATGGTTTCGGCTTCTTGATCTTGCTGCCCCGCCAGAAATTGATCGTTTGGTGTATATACTTCATGGTTCGTACAATATCGGACGACGAGAACTTCCTCCTGTGGCTCATCATCAAATGTTACCAAACATTCATGCGCCATATGTCCTCGGCATCCACAATGATCACATATCTCATTAGGTATGTAGAACTTTCTCATGAATTTATCACCTACTTCATACCACGTACGCAAAGAATCAGGTTCTAGCCTTTCAAACCATCTCATTGCTTCTTCCTTCAGCGCAAAAGTGAAGAGTTGCATCTTCACTTGATCCCTTGTAAGCTTGTGAAGAGGAAAACTATTAGTGATGAACTCGTACTTTCGAATGAATTTTAGCGCATCTTCGTTTCAACGCCCATGAAAAATCGGGAGATTCAATTGGTCGTATTTGTCAGGAAAGTAATTCTTCATTGCATCGCTCAATGGAATAGCCAGTCGAGGTTCATGACGCCAATCTAGCGGTGGATCATCGTACGAGTAATACATTTTTTTTTAATTTTTTAATTTTCTTAATTTTTTTTCGGACGTTGAATCGAGGATTCAAGAGATGTACCTTGCATACACAACACTCAACGCACTAGATTAAACGTACCAGATAAAAAATAATAAAACCAACGAAAAGAAAAATCATAATAAAATAAAGATAAATATAAAAAAGATTACGAAGGGCAAACATAGAATCCACAACCTACTTAGCTTTCCCCGCCAACGGCGCCAAAATTTTGATTCGAACTTTTATGCCCTTATTTTTATTTAAAGTTGTCAATTTTAAAAAGTTCTCCCGCAAGAGTACGGGATCACTTGTAGGTGGGTAAGTTGACTCATGTCGATCTCAAAGGAAAACTAGATTTGGAAGTTCCTCTTGTGTTTGTGTTCACGAATAAGAAAATAATAAAAATAAATAATCTAAACACTTAAAATCAAGGAGTTGGTTTGAACGAAGAACAATAAAAATTAAGGGTTTTGAGAAGTTTAAGAAAACAAGGGTTCTAGATCTTCGAATCGTCTCCACGACCTCTTGGGAAAACCCAATTGATAGTTCACAACAATTCTAGCATCTAGACCCATAAGATCTAGCCAACAAACTTCATCAATCTCAATATCACAATCAACCAACATATTCAAGATCACAACTCATCATACATGGGGGTGGGGGGGTTGTTTGTTTTGATTGAATTATTCTAAATTAACTAGCAGGCAAGAATTAAAACTAATTAAAACAAGAAATTAAAAGCATAGAAAATTAGTTAAACTAATTAAGCGAAAGAAAATAGAAACCTTACTAATTAAATATAGAAAGTTGCAGAGTTCCAAGCGAAGTCTTGAATCTAAATCATCTAAACTATCTAAGAACTAATCTACTTTATTCTAAATCTAAGAATTTAAAACTAAGAATTATGAAAAGTAACTAAGAAATCAAAGGGCACTCATTGGGGTTGTTAACCCCTAAGAGGCCTTAAAACCCTAAAAATATAATAATGTATGTTAAAAATCCAAAATACATAGGGTATTTATATTTGTGGGAAGTCTTGGGCAGTAAGAAACCCTAAAAATGCGTCTGGGCCGTTAGCGTCGATGGGTGCGTCGGTCGACGCTAACATCTCTCGGAGTCGACGCTAGGCAGGGCGCACGAGTCAGCTCGGAAGGTGTGGTGCACAGTGGTCGGCAGCGTCGGCAGTAGGCTGGTGCGCGTCGGTCGACGCTCAGTGGGTCGACGCTCAGAGAGAGCTGCATCGATTAGTGCCGGAAAGCGTCGGGCGACGCGGGCGACTCTTGGTATCCAGCGTCGGCAGTGTGGGCATGGCTCGGTAGGCAGCGCTACTATAACGGTTCCAGATGGAAAACCGTTATAGATAATCGGCAGCTTCAAATTCTTCAAATCGCGGCCCGTTTTCGCTGAAACTCCACTCGTACGCCCATCCTTGACTACGTCCAAACTTTAATACTTCAAATTACCTAAATCAAACATAAATTTAATTAATTATAATTAAATTACGGTAAAACAAGTTGGAGATTAGAAAATACGAAAATATGCTCAATCTATCCAACTTTTACCAAAATCAACAATAAAAACTAAATAAAATACTAACTGAAATCAAGACAAATCCGTGTTAATCACTATTCCCACGTTTATGCATTCAGATATATACTAACATATAAGCAATTATAAATTCATTGTTACGCGATGATTGATAAGGGGTATAATTTATGCGATTCAATATATAAATCTTAAGGAAGAGTGTAAAGGCCTGCCACAATCAATTAACAAATAATTAATAAGGCATATTGCGTATGAAGAGACTCTCCTTGTTCATAAAGGAAAACTACAAATAAAATAGGTGATCAAAAAATCTTAACCATATACCCCAGAATCATCCACGAACCACAGTTATGGAACCTCAATCCATATGCAAGATCACATCACATCACACAACAAATCTATCAAGTTTCATGTGATTAATACTACCCTGATTCCTCAATTATGATAAGTAAAACACACCCACAATTTCCCCAAGGCCATAGAGATTTAGAACTCACACCATCAATTTTTAAAAGCCATAGAGAATTAGAACTTATCTGTGAGGGTTTCATGATCGATTAAATTATTTATTCTCACGTCTTTTGCTCAAGAACACGACGTCTCTCTGTCCCACATACGAATCCACTTGATGCAACCAAAAAGATTAGTGCTTCAAGAAAAATGAGTACTGACCTCAAATATGAAATCAGCGACGTGATAGACATCCAGAAAACTCTTTGCGACCTGATAAATCCTCCGGAAGGCTCCTGGCGATCTAATTAACCTACAAAACAGAAACTAAACTAGGCGGCCCAAGCGTAGGCCCTCCAATTCTTAAGTTATATAGTGTTCGAGAGAGATATGCGAGAGCTCAATAGTGTGCAAGAGCTAAGAGATAAGAGACGTGTTAAGAGAGCGTGTTCCCAATAGACATGAGACATGTTCAGAGAGCGTGTTCCCAATATGCAAGAGACGTGTTCCCAATCTAGGGTCCTCGTCATCTGTATAAGAGCTCGCCTCTCCTAAAGAATAGCTCCTAAAGGAGAGGTCACCATAAATCCATCCATAATAATTATAGATGAGAGAATTATTCGTAAAGAGAGTATAATGTGAGATCCATAATGGAGAGAGTATGAGATCACTTATGAGAGTGATGAAAGAGAGATATGAAATAAGAGCATGAAACCCCTATTTATAAGATTATTTAGAGCTCTCCACCTGTTAATAGAATTCATTCCCAAGGTGGGATTAAATCTCCTAATTGTACCCAATCTCCGTAATTTAGGAAATGTTCTCATATTAGGATTCTTACTTCCCATAACTCCATAATAACCATAAATATATATTACCATATACGCCAGGACCTAGAATCTTCTACCCCTTTCGTTACTTTCTTACCATGTATAATCAAGTCGATTTTTGATGTCGTATTAGTGCCTCATGCTAAGATTTCTAGGTCCTCTCTATTAATATTTGCTTTCCTATCTTGTAATAGTCATACTGTTGCTGTAGCAATACAAATATATTAACCCTTTATTCCATCAGCATGTAGTTTTACATCTTCATTAAACTGGTTATGTTCTCTAATCTTCAAATAGAAGTCAATGGCCAAGAGACTTTCTCCGTAAGCATGGTAACTTACTCATTCCTTGTTTCCTGTAACATTTTTCTCTTACTAGTCTGTAATTACATTTCTCGGCCAAACTAATTTTCTTATTATTGTGCAGAATGTTGTTTCATTTTTCTCGGGCAGAATACGAAGATTGTTCGGCAATTCAACCGCAGCAGGCAAGAAACAAAGCTTCAAATTGATGCTCCACGGCTTTCCCGGTGGCACAGAGGGACTTGAACTAATAGTTCGATTCTGCTACAACGGGGGCAGAATTGATATCTCACCCTCCAACGTAATCCTACTGCAAGTTGTTGCTAAGTTCATGGAAATTAACGAAAACCAAACTAAAAAGTACTTGGAAAATACTCACCTATGGACGTGGTCCGAGATTCTTGATTGCTTAAAGCAGTGCCAAGAATTGCTACACTTTATGCTATCTTCGTACGTGGTTCAGGAAATCTTGGACGCTGTAGTCGAAAAGATCTCCATGCCCATTAATATTTCGAGCCCCTTTATGTGCTCGGATAACTCAAGCGTACTGTTTTCTGGCGACATTATAAGAAACCAGGTTAGCAAAAAGAGAGAGAGAGAGAGAGAGAGGTAAGAAAAAGTGCGTGGCTATTTACCTCCCTTTATTTAATTCGTATCAGCCTTAACCGGATCCTCTTACAAGTATAAATTCTTGATTATAATTTCTCTCTCTAAACTCCTTTTTAGTGTTTTCTCTCTCTAGAATTTCAGAGCTCCTCTTCTCTCTCTTATAGAGACTATTTATAGGTTTCCCTTGTAACCCTTATGAGTACGTGTCACCTCCGAATTGGCCCTCGAGAAACTTTACCCACAAGGAATTAAAACCCTAACTTTAATTTTTTATTCTCCACCGATTAAAGGTCGTCCTCTTGTAGTAGAATGTTGAACATGTATCCCCTCATAAGTGGTCGGCCAGTTTGGGTTGACACGTGCCGAGATTACATTGCACGATGATCTGAATCAGCAGTATGAGGATGCCAAACTGGCCAGGTGTCATCTGGTCAGCTGAGATGGTGATCTCGAACCTGGTCGGTAGCTAGAGAGTTTCACTCTGTCGGCATGGACTATAAGAACTGGCCAGGCCCTATTAGTTTCTTTGATCCCTACCGAGTCAGATCAATTAATCATTTCCCAACTTATTTTATTCGAGTCGACACAAACATTGCGCCGAACTTGTCCATGTGTGTTTCTCAGGTTCATCTTGTATTCGGGACGAGGTCAACTATAGACATCACGATTGATTATTTCACACAGATTAAGAAAGATAATTGGTGTTATGACTATAAGTATCAAATGACCATAATATCATTTTGTTTAAATGAACTAAAAGTTTGAAATGATAAAGAGAGTGGTAAAATTAATAAAGTAACATTTAATTCTTATTGGAAAAGTAAAAGGTAACATCATTTCTCTCTTAAAAATACAAATGTGACAGATAGAATGAGACATGAAAAATTTTAAAATGCGACAGATAGAACATTACGGAGGGAGTAATATTCAATTGTGTGCAACATATGGATTCTATGTTGGGAGAAATATATTTACAACCTAATCTAATTCTAATATTATACAAGATAACTACAAAATAAGACAAGTGTAAAACTTTCCTAAATAACTAATATCTAACAAAATTGGAAATAAGTCAAAATAATATCTACATACTATAAAAGGAATAAGAGACTTATTAAGCTAATATGTATCCAAAATCGTATAGCTCTAGTTAAAATATGGGATAATTACTATCAAGTACCTGTAGTATATGGACTTCTCGCTTTAGTACCTATTGTATTTTTGAAGTGGACTCAAAACCTGTAGTATATGATTTTGCACTTTTAGTACCATGCGCAACATAGAGGAAGAGATTCATAACAGAAATTGCCTCTAGAAAAACCTCATATATATATATATATATATATATATATATATATATATATATATATATATATATATATATATATATATATATATATATATGATTAGGTTCAAATGAGAACCACGTCAATATATGCGAACCTAGGGACCAATCCTGACCTTAGATCTAATAATATGTGTGGACCAGATTTTTATTTTTTTTTTAAATTCATTAATTTATATATATGGAAGGAGAAGGGTGTTTATGTATTTTAACAAATGCTTTAATCAGATTAAATACCAATTCTGATTAACCTAATTCGTCCAGCCCCTTATTTTCTCCCCCGTTTCTCCTCTTTATCTTTCCAACGCAGAATTCGGAAACAATCCCCCCTTCGGCCACAAATGGCGCAGCAACGGCCGCAGCAAGAACCTCCGATGACTGAACCATGGCGGCATCGATGGCTGCGTTTGGCAGTAATCGGCGAGGCAACGGCGAGGCACCCCTCTCCCCTCCTTCGACTCTGGCTGGACCGCAACGGGGGTGGACGGAGACCGGCGGCTGTGTGCAGCAGGTGAGGCGAATCGGCTGGTTTCTCGTGGGGGCGCTGGGTAGCAATTTGGATCGGGACGATTCTTCGCGGCTGAATCGAACGGCGGCCAGTGGCTGGGCTTGGGTTCGATTGGGCGAATACCGTCCCCCAAATCGATTCCCGTATTTCTCGAATTGACTGAACAGGGACGAAACCTCCTCCCCCAAATTCCCAGAATTCGTCCGGCCAAAATAAATCGGCGCCGAGGTGACGAAGGTCTCATTTCGACTGGATCGCTCGGCCGAATGGGCGGCGGCGTTTGCAGGTGAGGCGACTTCAACAGTGGCGATTGGGCGGAGGATGCTGGGTGGCGCGGCCATGGTTGGATGCTGTCGTGGCTGGCGCGGCCATGGTTGGATCCGGTGGTGAGGGGTTGATGTGGCTGTGGTGCTATTTGGGTTTTGGACAGGGTCCGTTGACGGCAGCGGTGTTGAAACCGTGGGTCCACTGGGGTTACGATTCGGGTCGGTCTGGTGGTAGCAGGCTGTCGCCGTTTGGGGTTCGATGGTTGTTGATGGGTAATGGAGGTGGTGTGGATGGTTGTTGGCGATGTGTTGTTGATGGTGTCCCCGGTGCTTTGGGGAGAAATCGGYAGGGGCACTAGGTGGCGACCACTGCTTTTTTGATTGGGGCCCCGGTGCTTTTGAAGGAATACCCTAGTGCTTTTGGGAGAAATTGGCAGGGACACTAGGTGGCGACGGTGATGGGCGGGTTTTGGCTGTCGGAGATGAGCTCGGCAGTGGGTGACGGAGGGTTGCGTGGGGTCGCCGGGTGGTGGTGATTTGAAAAATAAAAAACAGTGGAAGTGTAGTAAAAAAAGCGCCGCAACAATATTAAGAAAGCACTCCAAAAACTAGCACTGCCAACATAAAAAAAAAGCACTGCGAAGACTTGTGTAGTGCTATAAATAGTCATATACAATGCTTTTAATATTCAGATTTTTAAATTTAATTATATTTATTTATTTTTACATTTTTAAATATGCAATATGTATCTTAAATCGTAGATCTTGAGAATGTGATTAATTTGATATATATTTCATTAAAAATGAATAAAAATTAAAAAAGTTATGGTTCGTTGAAGATTTGAGTTTTATTATAAATTTTTGAATTTGCAGTTATATATCCGTTGTGCTTTCTAAAAAGCAATTTAGTGCTTTTCATAAACGTCGTTATATGTCCAAAATACCCTTTTTAATTATTTAATGGATTTTTTTAAATTATTACCATGCTGACATGTCATAATCTCAACCATCAAGATTATCCAATCTAATGGTCAAGATGAGTCCCTAGGTTCGCATATATTGACATGGTTCCATTTGAACCCAACCCTATATATATATATATATATATATATATTATATATATATATATATATATATATAGGATTGGGTTCAAATGAGAACCCCGTCATTATATGCGAACCTAGGGACTAATTTTGACCGTAGATCTAATCATTTGTGTGGACCAGATTTTTTCTATTTTTTTAAATTCATTAAATTATTAGTATGGAAGGCCAAGGAGTTTTATGTAATTTACAAAGGCCACTAATCATATTAAATGCCAACAAACCCTACCCCAAATCCCGTCCCCTTAATTTCGTCTTCAACCAAAACAAAAATCAGCCATAATCCCTTCATTTCATTTGGCCCGATTCGTATCTTCTTTCTTTTCCTTCTTCTCCTTTCAGCGATTCAAGAAAATGAACCGGCCACTCGACGGCGGGCGACGACAATTCAGGCGGCGTTCAGGCGAACGGTGACATCTGGAAGGCGGCTCGACTGCGTCTTTTTTTTTTCCCAATTCGAAAATCGGGCAACCCTTAACCCTAGAACCCATTTTCCTCTTTCTCCTTCCTCTACGAAATCGGACGGCGGCGAATCGGCTATCAGCAAGGCGGCGGCGTGGCAGCAGCAATCGTCGAGGGCAGACGACGACAAACGGCAACCACCGCCTTGCACCTCTGTTCGCCACACAATTCCCAGACCCGCCGTAGCAGTTCAATCAGCGATGCTTCGCAAAGGTCTCCAACGGTGTCTTCTCGTCGGCTCAACACGATGGTTTTCGGAACTTACCCGCCGCGGCTTCTCAATTTCTGGTGCCGTTCGGCGCCGATCACGCCGGCGGCGGCTTGCCGCAGTTCTTGGGCGATGCCAAGATGAGCGCTGGGAATTTTACTTCCTTGTTGAACAGTGGGCCGGGGTTCTGGCGTTAGGTGGGTTTGGGCTGGGTTTAGTAATGGTCTTGGTGATATGGGCTTTGGGCTGGGACGGGCGGTGTGGCCATTTTCCGGGGTACTGGAAGGTGGGGCCACCGGTGGTAATGGTGGGGGAGGGCACACGTGGCATGTGGTAGATGGAGAATGGAGAGTAGTTCCAAAAAGCAGTGTTAGTGTAGTTTCAAAGCACTACAACAATATTAGAAAAAGCACTCCAAGTATTGCATAGTGTAACTATATGTCCAGATTCATTATGCTTTTTATACAGTACTATAGTGCTAAAAATAAGTCATGTGCGATGCTTTCACTATCCAGTTATTTTAATTTAATTATATATATATATTTTTGCACGTTTTAAAACATGCAATATGTATCTTAAATCGTAGATCTTGAGAATGTGATTAATTTGATATATATTTCATTCAAAACGAATAAAAATTAAAAAAGTTATGATTTTTTGAATATTGGAGTTTTATTTCAAATTTCTGATTTTGCAGTTTATAGATGAAATTTGAGATGCTTTTTGTATACAATCGTAGTGTTTTTTTTCTTAATCTATTGTGCTTTCTAAAGAACAATGTAGTGCTCTTTGTAAACGTTGACATATGTCTAAAATACCCTTTTTAATTAATTAATGCATTTTTTTATATTATTACCATGCTGACGTGTCATGATCTCAACCATCAAGATTATCCAATCTAATGGTCAAGATGAGTCCCTAGGTTCACATATAATGACGGGTTCTCATTTGAACTCAAACCTATATATATATATATAGAAAATGCGAGTCGCCATCCGAACATCCACAACACAACGATTCCAGGCCCGACTCCATGCCCAACCACAAACGATTCCACCACCAACCACAACGATTCCAGGCCTGACTCAACGATTCCCGGCGACAAACCGAGGAAGAGAAATGGGCCGGCAAACCCACAAGTAGGCACCACCACCACCGAACCCGTACGCCAACCCACGACCGTCGAACCCGTGGTGGCACTGTGGAAAATGGGTCTGCCCACCACCCTCGTGGGGAGGAGTCTGGGAGCCACGCGCCGCTGTTGAGGACGCAGTCCCTCCCAACCGAGACGGAGGATGATTGGCGCCGCCGCAAGGAGCTTCAATCGATGAGGCAGATGGAGGCGAGAAACCGTGGGTTCAGTCGATTCGAGGCTGTCGCCGCCCACATACGGCGGTGGGTTCAGCCGATTCAAGGTCGTCGCCACCCACATACGGCCGTGGGTTCAGCCGATTCAAGGTAACAAAAAGCTCAAACGCTCGTGTTCGCGCCGCTGTGGAGGACGCAGTCCGTCCCGCCCGAGACGGAGGAGGATTGGCGCCGCCGCAAGGAGCTGCAATCGATGAGGCGGATGGAGGCCTTCGTCGCCGCCGAGCAGCAGACCAGCCTCTAATTCTTGTGGTGGCGGCGGGTGGAAATGTTAGGGTTAAGGATGGGTTTGGGGAGATGACGCAGAATTCATTTGGCTTTTAATTTAATTCATAACCTTTGTAAAATTACATAAACACCCTTTTCTACCATATAATTAATTTAATAAAATTAAAAAAATAGAAAAAATCTGGTCCACACATATTATTAGATCTAAGGCCAAGATTAGTCCCTAGGTTTGCATATAATGACGGAGTTCTCATTTGAATCCAATCCTATATATATATATATATATATATATATGTGTGTGTGTGTGTGTGTGTGTGGATTCCTTTTCATTTGTATATTCATCGAATAATTACTTAGATATACAATATTTTTATTATTTATTAATTTGGTTAGGCGACTCATATTTTCTCAAAGTTATTTTATAAATTAAAAATTATAAAACATATAAATAATATAAATAATTTGAAAGAATTATTAAATTGTTAAAAAGCTTATTAAAAAAAATCTAAATCATTTTATAAAATATTGAAACAACAAAAAATGAAGAAAAAAATAATAATATTATAATATGATATAAAATAATACTATAAATAATTTATAAGACCACATAAAAAAACGTATAAAAGTTACAAGACAAAATTATAAAAATAAACTAAGAACACAAAATATGATTTTTAATAATTCATTAAAAAATATAAAATAAACCCTGGTATCGAGGTAAATATTTCTTTCCTTGAACTTAAATATTAAAACATACTATTCATAAGTTCCTACATTTATTTATTAATTTATTAACATTTATTTTACAATTTTTTTATTTTTTAAAAATTTCGAGGGAATCCAAATCCCTCGGAATAAAACCGAGGGAATACGAGAATCCCTCGGAATTCCGAGGGATTTGGGATTCCCTCAAAATTTTTAAAAAATAAAAAAAAAATGAAAAAAAATAGAAAAAATTAGAAAGAAGTAGGATTTATTTCCGGGACGCCGAGGCGCACCCCTCCTCGCCCCAGTCGTAATTTCTTGGGTTTTCTTACTATTTTTTCTATTTTTTTGAGTGTTTTTCCATTACTCATCTAAAATCGAAAAAAATAGAAAACGCGTGCGGAATGATCGATGCCCGACGCCCGTGGTTCCACGACGCCGAGGAGCACCCCTCCCCGCCCCGGTCGTGAAATGATGGGATTCGTTTCTATTTTTCGAGTTTTTTATTTAAACTCGAAAAAAAAATAGAAAACGCGTCCTAAACGATCGACGCCCGACCCCCGTGGTTCCACGATGCCGAGACGCACCCCTCCTCCAATATGGAAAAATCACGACGCTAMGTCGCTTCGCGTTTCCAACCGAAGGAGTTCATCGATCGATCGTATCTTGTTGTTGGTCGAATCCCACGACACGTGTGGATACGCACGTGCTCGTTCGTATTTTTCGATCGAATTTGGGGTCAAAACCACCCCACGTGCCTAAGATGATAGGATCGGTTTCGTTTTTACGGTTTTTCTACTTTTTCTATTTTTTACAATTTTTTTTATTTTTTGAAAATTTCGAGGGAATTCAAAACCCCTCGGAATTCCGAAGGATTCTCGTGTTCCCTCGGTTTTATTCCGAGGGATTTGGGATTCCCTCGAAATTTTTAAAAAATAAAAAAAATCGAAAAAAATAGAAAAAATAAGAAAAAAATAGGGTTTATTTCGGGACGTGGAGGCGCACCCCTCCTCGCCCCGGTCGTAGTTTTTTGGACTTTCTTACTATTTTTTCTATTTTCTCGATTTTTTTTCCATTACTCATCTAAAATCGGAAAAAAATAGAAAACGCGTGCGGTAAGATCGACGCCCGACGCCCGTGGTTCCACGACGCCGAGGCGCACCCCTCCCCGCCCCGGTCGTGAAATGATGGGATTCGTTTCTATTTTTTTACTATTTCTTCTATTTTTTCGAGTTTTTTCAATTTTTTTATTTAAACTCGAAAAAAATAGAAAGCGCGTCCTAAACGATCGACGCCCGACCCCCGTGGTTCCACGACGCCGAGACGTACCCTCCTCCAATAAGGAAAAATCACGACGCTACGTCGCTTCGCGTTTCCAATCGAAAAAGTTCATCGATCGATCGTATCTTGTTGTTGGTCGAATCCCACGACACGTGTGGACACGCAAGTGCTCGTTGGTATTTTTCGATCGAGTTTGGGGTCAAAACTAACCTACGTGCCTAAGATGATAGGATCGGTTTCGTTTTTACGATTTTTCTATTTTTTTTCTATTTTTTATGATTTTTTTTTATTTTTTGAAAATTTCGAGGGAATCCAAAATCCCTCGGAATTCCGAGGGATTCTCGTATTCCCTCGGTTTTATTCCGAGGGATTTGGATTCCCTCGGAATTTTTAAAAAATAAAAAGAAATTGAAAAAAATCAAAAAAATTAGAAAAGAATAGGGTTTATTTCCGGGACGCCGAGGCGCACCCCTCCTCACCCCGGTCATAATTTTTTGGGTTTTCTTACTATTTTTTCTATTTTTTGAGTTTTTTTCCATTACTCATCTAAAATCGAAAAAAAATAGAAAACGCGTGCGGAAAGATCGACGCCCGACGCCCGTGGTTCCACGACGCCGAGGCGCACCCCTCCCCGCCCCAATCGAGAAATGATGGGATTCGTTTCTATTTTTACTATTTTTTTGGGTTTTTTTTACTATTTTTCTCTATTTTTTACAACCCTATTTTTTATTATCTTTTTCTATTTTTACCGATTTTATTTATTTTTTAGTTTTTTTAAAATATTAATTAAAATTTCGAGGGAATAAAATATCCCTCGGAAACATTCCGAGGGAATCCATAATCCCTCGGAATGATTCCGAGGGAAATTGTATTCCCTCGAAAATTTAATTAATATTTTAAAAAAATTAAAAAATAAAATCGAAGGATATTTATTTCCCTCGGTATAAAACCGAGGGAAGTAGAAATCCCTCAGTATTGCGAGGGAAAACTTCCCTCGAAAACTATTCCGTCGGTCATTCTTCGGTAATTATGGCGGTATATTTTGGCGCCCGTATTTCCGAGGGATATTTCGAGGGAATGATATTCCCTCGGAAAAAACCGAGGGATATAACTCTCCCTCGATTTTCCCTCGGAAATTTTCGAGGGAATTCAATTCCCTCGGTTTTTCCCTCGAAAAACTGCTGTTTTTTTGTAGTGCTAGTTTAACACCCGCGTATTATGCGGGATTTGAAAAATAGTAACATTCTTTAAAAATATTAAAAAAATAATATTAAAAATGCTAAACATAAATTCGAAGTATTATTTGTTCTAATTACAGTAAGACTGATTTTCACAATAAATAACTTTCAAGCATTTTTACCCCAGAGTCACGAAATTAGTTGTAATGTATATCAAAATACCCTAAACTTGAAAGGAAGCCTGTAAAAAATTGAGTTTGTAAAAATGTAAAACATATAATACCCGCGTGTCGTATGTGAATATGTGATATAAAAAGTTAGAATCTATAATATACTGATACTTCTACTAAAAATATTGTATATCTAACTTGTAGTATATATAATATTATTTTATAATTATTTTTTGTTTCCTTTTTTTCTTTTTCTGCGTCAGACATTAATTTGTCCATGTACATATATAATATGTTTATCAATGTAATATTGAGATTAGATAAGAAGATTTAAAATATATTTAATATTTACTTTCCTAGGTATAATAATTTATTATTATTTATTTTATTTTTTTGTTTCTTTTTAATTTTTTTTGTCATATAGATTTTTAATGTTATTCTCAATCAATTATATATGATTAGATAAAAAATTTAAGTTTATATTTATTTTTTTATAAAAATCTTATATAACTCGTATTTTTATTAAATAAAATATATAAAATTCTAAAATAAAATTATTTCAACTTTTATTATAAATATTAATTAGTTCAACTTATATAGATTTTCTAATTAAAAATGACTCATTTATGTTTTTATATTAGTTTAATAAAAGTACGATATTGAATTAGGTAACATATAAAAAAAGGAGAAATATTAAATTAGAAAAAAATATTATAATAGAAAATTATTAAATTAGGTAAAAATATATAAAAGGAAAATATTAAATTAGGTATATGTTAGGTTCGGACGACACCGTAGCACCTGAATTTTTTCCGAAGCTAACAAAACGTATCAAACATACAGATAGGATAGGAGGATTTTGCATTAATATATATATATATATATATATATATATATATATATATATATATATATATATATATATATAAATTTAATTTTTATTTCAAGTGATATTCATACTTATTTTATTTAATATATAATTGAAAGAAATTTGAAGTAATAACTAATAATTTTACAAAAATTTAAGATCGTTATGAACATAATTCACTGTAGCAAATCTATGTTATTTCCGTGAAATAGAAATTTTAATTTATTTATTTTGTTTGTTTATAGCCTTATGTTATATATAGAGAAGTTGCATTTTTTTGTTTAATTGATATGAGATATTTACATGCTAAAGAATAAATTTTATTTCATTATTCACTAATTGGATCAATTTCGCTACGTTGACATTTTCTTTAACAATTGCAAAGTGAGTGTTCATTTTATGATATTATTGAAGTTGGATGCTATTATTAAGAAAATATAGTTCATTTTAGCATATTAAAATATTAGTTGAACTTATTTTATTTTATATGCTTTATATATTTTATGTGGCATTGTGAATATTTGAATCCTACAGATTTTGTTTCTTGTACTTTTATTTGCTTAAATAAAATCTCTCTATAATAATATTTGAAAATTGTATAATGGAGTCACATGAAGTAACTAATTAAATTAAACCCGAGAAATTTGATGGGCTAGATTGTAAGAGATGGAAAAATCAAATGAAATATTGGTTAACTATCTTGGATTTATTTATGTGATAGATTAAACCTACATTCAAGTTCTTGGCATACCCTAGAAAAACGAATTACCATTATCTTAATCATATTTTAGTGCTTTCAAATAAGGTTGTTATTACTCGTAACATTAGGTGTTTTGAAAAATGATTAGTTAGTGATGGATTTTAAATTGGACTTTATTAGTTATAGCAACAAAAGTTTTTTTCTTTTTCTTTCTTTTATTAAAGTCCAATATAATGTTTCACGGCATGAAAGGGGTGGGACACATTATTAATAGAAATAATAATTAAAATAATATTGTTACAAAAAAAAAGTTGGATTTTAATATTGTTTCAAACTTTTTTATCATTTAATTGAAAGACATAGTCTGGGTTTTGATTTTTTAATTGTAATAAATGCTGAATATTTATGTTCTACATTGTAGAAAGATAATAAATGAACGTGAATATACTAACCAATTAAACCTAGTTATTAAAATTTAAAAATGTTAAATTATTTAATATTTTTTTATGAGTCGGTTGTAATGCTTCAGAAAGTAAATGATTATACCATTATATTATATTTAATAAAATTATTATCAAATTATGACTTTTGATAGTAAAAATAGAAGTTAAATATAAAAAACAATGACAATGAAGGATATAACAATTAAATTATAATGTATTATTAACTTATTAAATTATATTAATAAATAGTAATAGTAGAGTATTTACTTTAATGACTATATAATATAGTAAATATTTTTGTAAATAATAAAGTGAAAATATAGAAAGTGAATATTGAATAAATAGAGTGAATATTAAAATTATAGATAATACTATTTGTTTATGGGTAGAAAATTTAAAAAGTAATTAGTTTACTATTTGTGATGTGTCATTGTGGTCCCACCAAAAAGTTGAGTTTTTGTTTTTACCACTACTATCACCCTAACATTTTGACAAAATAAAATTATAAAAGCAGATTTAAAAAAAATAAAATTATAAAAGCAATAAGAATCTTTACGTACAAGTTAGACTTTTAAAGAAATTAAAGTTTTGTCACGTATAGGAAGTATATATATTGACATATTGGATTACAGGTCCCGGCCCTGCCCGCTATTGATTCACTCTCTATTAATATTTGCTTTTCTTAGCTTGTAATAGTCATACTGTTTCTGTAGCAATACAAATATATTAACCCTTTATTCCATCAGCACGTAGTTTGACATCTTCGTTAAACCATGTTCTCTAATCTTCAAATAGAAGTCAATGGCCAGGAGACTTTCTCCGTAAGCATGGTAACTCACTCATTCCTTGTTTCCTGTAATTACATTTCTCGGTCAAACTAATTCTCTTATTATTGTGCAGAGTGTTGTTTCATTTTTCTCAGGCAGAATACGAAGACTGTTCGGCAATTCAAGCGCAGCAGCCAAGAAACAAGGCTTCAAACTGATGCTCCACGGCTTCCCCGGTGGCGCGGAGGGACTTGAACTAATAGTTCGATTCTGCTACAACGGGGGCAGAATCGATATCTCACCCTCCAACGTAATCCTACTGCAAGTTGCTGCTAAGTTCATGGAAATTAACGAAAACCAAACTAAAAAGTACCTGGAAAACACTCACCTATGGACGTGGTCCGAGCTTCTTGATTGCTTAAAGCAGTGCCAAGAATTGCTACGCTTTATGCTATCTTCGTACGTGGTTCAGGAAATCTTGGACGCTGTAGTCGAAAAGATCTCCACGCTCATTAATATTTCGAGCCCCTTTCAGTGCTCGGATAATTCAAGCCTACTGTTTTCTGGCGACATTATAAGCACTTATAGCAGCAGGTCTGCCAGGTCAAGTAGTTGTCAGGCATATAGTTGGTTACAAGATCTCGAGTTTTTGAGCATCGACTTGTTTGAAAAGGTGTCGAGCACTATGATTTCACGAAGACTAGACCGTAGGATCATTTGTGCTTTCCTCCTTCATTATCAGAAGGTGAAATGCGTTGGCCTCTTACCATCTGACCAGAAGTGTAAGATCGTCGAGATTTTAATCAGTTCTCTCTGTTCACTGGATGGAATTAGTTGCTTCGATTTTCCGTTTAGAAGTCTATGCGATCTGCTTCGAATTTGTTTGTCGTTTAAAATGAGGAATTTTTGGGTAAAGAAAGTAGAAATAATGATCGGTGCCCGGCTTGATGAAGCTACATTGGACGATTTGCTGGTCCGCGCTCGTGGCAGAAAGACTTGTGCATACGATGCGAGCTTGATCCTGAGGTTGTTGAAAGTATTTCTCGGCCAAAGGAAAAATATATTATTCGTGCGGCGTTTGGAGAAAGTTGGTTTCTTGATAGATTTGTACCTTGCTGAAGTGGCGCCTGATCGGAAGCTCAAGCCGAGCAATTTTCTGGCGATAGCCCTATGCCTTCCAGGTTCGGCAAGAGAGTCTCATGACAGGTTTTTTGAAGCAGTAGACATGTTTTTTAAGGTACAGATAGCATTGTTTTATTGAACCATCAAATTTGACTCATTTTTTGAAGGGATGATTACAATAACTACCGCTGAAGTTTTGAGTGTTTACCGAAAATCCCATAAATTATTTAAATTTAGAAATAAACATTTGAAGTTGATTAAATCTTAATATTTATTTTAAGGGGTAACCACAATATTTCTATAAATGTAGGGGGATTTAAAACTTAAAATAAAGAAAAAATGTAGGACAACCTCAAACCTCAGGGGTGGTTCTTGAATACATATTCAATCTTGGTTTTCTTGACAGGTTCACAAATCTATAAGTAAGGAGGAGAAAATGAAAATATGTTCAGCCTTGAACTATGATAAAATGTCATCAGAATCATTGGTGAATATAGCAAAAAATGCTGTATTTCCAACTTCAGCAGCTGCTGCTGCTCTGTTCTTTCTGCAATCTGAAAGCGAAAATCGGTCCAACTATGTGGCGAATCTGGAGTTGAGGAGCAATTCATCATTTTTTGCAAATGAAGATGAACAGATTCTTGCACAGTTAAGGAAGGGAAAAGAATACAAGAAACTGCAGAAAAAATTTAGCAGATGTTGTTAAAAGTAAATAATGCAAATTGTCACATAATGTCCGACAAAGGCAATTCCTTGCCCAGACTATGTTCATGATACATAATTAACTAAATTGTTCTGATGATTTAATTCATTGGGGTGTTAGTTTTTATATTAATTGGCCAGTTCCCATATGATGGAAATCAAGTTTTCATTAGTTTATTTTTCTGTCTTCCTAACTCACCAAAACAGTTTAATTTTGAGATAACCCTTGTATCAATTAACATAGGTTTTCAGGGTTAATTACAAAAGCAATCCGTGTTATACTAACAAAACATGTTTAAAATATTTCCAATTCAGCAATGTCGAAAACCAAAAGATTGACAAATTGCAAAAAATGGACTCATAATTTAAAATTTATTACCAAACTTTTATGGTCCTGATATAGGGGTGTCTGTTAGAGATCATTTTATATTTCTCTTTATATATATTTTTTACTTATAATAATTTGGTGCATATTTTAAAATTAACATTTACATTGTTGCATTGATTTTTTTTAATTATATTTCAATGGTTTTTTTTTCTCACAAATGTAACAAACAATTTTGAAATGCTCTTATAAAATTCTAACAAAATCTAAACTATACGACTTTCAAAACCTTGGAAATCCTTAAGCAAACATAGTCGTAGGTCTCAAAATAAAAATAGTTATTTTTACCAATTTTAAGTGCTCAATCGACATTTTTCAATACTTACATGGGTGGTGAGAGGGGATAATGAGAAATGATGAAACTATAAGATACCAGATTCGAATCATATAAGTATACTTTTAAAACAATATGTGTCATTTGAATAACAGGGTTCATGATAAATTTTAAAAATCACTTGAATTATATTTTCATGATAACGGATCATCAATTCTATGGCGCCCGTGTAGGGGTTATAAGCTTGTACTATATTTTGACATGAATTAGTCAGTTTGATGGGTACCACTAAATAACCAATCGAAGTTACGATCAAATTTTGTGGGACACTTATTAGGACTCATCAAACCAATCGGCACGTGTTACGTAAAATTTTCAAATAACTAAACACTCTCATAAGTAATTTTTTTTACGTAAGTTTATAGGAAATGATTACGGTGCCTTCACGGTACCAATACTCTTCACCCCACGTGCATTTATATTCGTCCATCTTTTAATATTTTATAACTTTAAATTGATTCAAGAGTTGATAATAGGTGAGAAATGGTACTTTCACGGCACCGTAAAACTTCCCAAGTTTATAATACTCTTTTAGGAGTTTGTTAGGCAAATTACTAGATCGGCCCAAGTGCACCCGATCCTACATACAAATCACACATGCAATTCGTCCAATTCCACTCACAGCCAGTTACTGGAGCAATCGAAGGAACTGAATACCAAATAACCATTGCTTCATAGAACAATCCGTCGTCCAAAACAATCCACCGTCCCAAAGCAAACAATTCACTGTTAATTCTTACCTACCGGCGATCTCACCCGAATAACAATCCGCCATCGGAGTCTCCATCGAATTGAGCAGCAATTATACAGGTCCCGTCCCCAAATTCTCCACCCCGCGCCCCAAATTATCTGTGAATTTTCCATTGATTGGAGCGACAATTTCCATCGAATTGGCTTCAAATTTCTGCTGAAACAAGCGCTTGTACACAACCCAAAAATATATCATTTGATTGCAGTGGACGAGAATCGCTTCCAGGTAAGCTATTTTGAGTTGATTTATTTGTTTATAAAATTAGGCTATGCTATTTCTATATCTATTTTCTAATTTTAATTTTTGTTGATGCGGTTCCTTTGATTGGTCCTTCTCCTGCAAATATTTGAGTTTCAATTCCAGTTTCTGAAGCGATTTCAAACATTCATGAAAATAGTTCCATTATAGGTTTAGGGTTTCTCCTTTTAAGTTATCAACAATATATGATTTATATGCAGTAATATGTGATGATATACGGTAACTATATGCGATGATATATTTCACTAATATGTAACGATATGTGAAATTTGTATGTGCTGATATAAGAGTAATAATATCTGAAGCTATATGGAAGCAATATGTGATGATATGTGAAAGAAAAATGTGATGTATGTGAAATCTATATGTGATTAAACAAGAGCAATAATATGTGATGATATGTGGCATTAATATGAGATGATATGTGGGAGTAATATATGATGATACGTGGTAGTAATATGTAATGATATCTGGTAGTAATATGTAATTAATATTTGTGTGAGTATTTCATTGGTTAGTTTATTTATTTTATGTAGTGGGTTCTATTGTTGGGGATATTCAGTCAGTCGAGAGAGTAGTGCGGGATGATGAATTGGTTAGCATTGTAGTAAATTCCCTTGACGATGCTTATAATTGCACAATGATCATGCTTATAAAGCTGGGTTTAGTGTTAGGAAGGAGAAGGATAAGAAGAGGGTTGATGGCTCACTTTCGATGAAAATGTTTCTTTGTTATGAGGCTTGTGAGAAACAAGTTTAAAAAAGAAGTAGGTTTAAAACCAAAGTAGATGTTAGAACAGATTGTTCTTCTTTTATTTAGTTTGATATTGATCATAGTAGTTTGTGGGTTGTTAATGCACATAAACACGATTACAACCATGCATTATGTCCACCTATCTCTAGTCATATTCTTCCACCCCATAGGTAAATTTGTCTGACTCAATTTGCTTATCTTAAAGAGTTAAAAAAAGTAGTGTTGGTGTGGCTGATGGTGTACTAGTTTTAAAAAATCAGTCTGGTGGTTCACAATTTTAAGGTTTTAGCACTAGAGATGCGTATAATGTGTTAAGTAAATCAAACGCATTTGATGGTACAAATTCCAACACGTTAATTTAAATTTTAAAAAATAGGCTACCTAACGAGAAATACTTTTTCTTTGATTTTGAGGTGGATAATAAGTCTAGGTTGTGTAGTTCTTTGGGAGAGATGGGCGTATGAGACAGGATTACGAGTTATTTAGTGATTTGTTGGTGCATGATATTGCGTATCGCACTAACAAATACGATATGATTGGTGGTCCCTTTGTCTGTATGAATCATCATGGTAAGAATGTGATGTTTGGGTGTCGTTATTTAATGAATGAGAGAATTGAGTCATCTGAGAGGTTGTTTGTTGCTTTTTCGAGATCAATGGGTGGTAAGCGGATCTATGGGTTGTAAGCATCCGATCATAATTATGACCGACCAAACTGCTGCCATAGATGCGGCTATTTCAAAGATTCTTCTAATGTTGTGGCATCGAATCTGCGTATAACATATTTAGGAAACTCGAAGACAAGCATCAGGTCGCTAAGAAATCGAAAAGATTATATAGACCTTTTCAACTATTTTCTCAAGTATGTGAAAACAGAAGCTGATTTCTAGTTCTACTGGGACAATTATTTTGTTTCTCGTTCTTACTATGAATATGGATGTTGTGTATATATATGTTTAAATTATGTGTTAACTTTTGTTGGTGATATATTGCAGCAATATGTGATGATATTTAGCTATAGTATGTGATGATATGTTGTTCTAATATGTGATAATATCTGATAGAGATTTAGGTTTTAGGGTTGAGTTTTTTTATTTTAGAGTCAGGATTTAATTTTTGTTGATGATATGTGGCAGTAATATCTGATGATATCTAAAAGACATCCAGGGCTTAGGTTTGCTTTTTGCTGATGATATGTTGCTGTAATATGTATTAATATATTTCAGTAATATGTGATTTTCTATATTTTTCAGGATAGTCACAACTTATGGATGCCAGGATAATTCTTGGTTACTAAGCCTTTATGATATAAGAGCAAAATGCTGTCATGCGTTCAACAAGTATTGGTTTTCAGGTGACATCTTATCTTCTCAAAGAAGTGTGAGCAAAAATGATGAGTTTACAAGGAAATTTTCTAAGACGGATGGGTTTTATGATTTATACAACATGTTCATCAGAGTTGTGTTTGAGTGGAGGAGCAAAGAGAATTACGAAGATGTACGTTGATTACTTGGTACACCATTTACGGCCTTAAATGATGTGAAGTTGGTTTTACATGCTAGAGATGTGTATACAATTGAAACTTTCTCTTTATTTGAAGACCAGACTATGCACATATCATCACGTAGACTATGAACATATCATCATACACATATCATCATCAAAAACATCATAAATTTTTATTTGTAGTCCAAGGGGAAAAAAGGAATAATAAATTAGTAAATGATATACCATGACATAAATCATACATATATCATCATCACACAAATCATGATATAACATCACAAAATATAAATATATATTCATCATCAGTCCTAGTAAAAAAAAGAATAACATATTTTTATATCATCACACTAACTATGCACATATCATCTCATAGACCACAAACATATCATCATAAAAACTTCATAAAAATTCATTTCTAATTCCAAAATAATAATAATATTATATTGATATATCATCACATTATCATGCATATATCATCACACAAATCGTGCACATATCATCACAAATTACTAATATATATTCATCATCAGTCCTAGTAAAGAAGAAAAAGAATAAAATTTACTTATATCATTACATAAACCCTACACATATCATGAAACAAACCATGAACATATCGTCACACAAAACATGAACATATCATCACGCAAGCCATGCATATATCATCACAAATTGCAAATACATATTCATCATCAGTCCTTGTAAAAAAGAAAAAGAATGACATATTTATATATCATTGCACAGACTCTGCACATATCATCACACAACCATGAGCATATCATCACACAAAACATGAATGTGTAAATGATATGTGCATTATTTTTTTAGTTGGTTAAAAATCATCAACCATGAGCATATCATCACGAATCTAAGAATTACTTACTTTTTTGTTTCTTGAGTAGGTTTGAAGAATGCATATTTTGAAATGAGTTTCTTCTTCATTGTAGCAAGCTTAATCTGGTTTTTAAACTATTTCAGTTTAGAAAGGAGATCTAAAATTCAATGTTAGATTTTTGCACTTCCTCTTTGAGTTCTTTAAGTGAAGTACATCCACAATGTCATCCTCAGACTTGTCAAGAAGTCTAATTTATAGAACGTGACAAGAAATAATTATTATTTTGTTCATCAATACAAATAGTTTAGCAATCAATGTTTTAAAACTAATATATTATTTTTAAAAAAAATATTACAGTAAATATCTTTTGAAATTCTCTTCTTCAAATGAAGTAACCTTCCCAACTTCATCACCATCATCCATGTTCTCTTTAGTATTCTCCTCAATAGTGGTCCCAAATATCAAAAGTTCGACATCACCACCATCATCGTCATCAACACTATCACCATCATCACCATCACCATTACAATCAACATCAACATTACCACCAACATCATCATTACTATCACCACCATCATCAACATCAACATCACCACCAAAATTACCCACCAGTTCTATATCTTATAGTCCTAAAGGAGATGTGGATGGTGATAATCCATTGGGCACCTCTCTCTTTGTCACCTTTTTGGGTTTTCACAATGCATCCCATACCTCAATAACCTTAGCCGCAATCTCTAGATCGTCGAACATATCATCATCTAAGATACTACCGATTTTTCCCTTGTGATTTTCAGTAATTTCTGGCTTGATTATTTTATTAGTTGGTGATTTATGGTTTAGTGCTTTATGGGTAGGAGATATGGGGGTTGATGATTTTTGGCTCGGTTTTGGCTGCTCTTCAGTTAGGTCTTTCTCTTTAGAGATCAATATCAATTCAAAGGGTGTCGTAAGGATATCATTTGTCGATTCTGTTTTTTCTGATTTCATCCATGATACCTCTGAACTGATTGACTGCTTCAATCATCTTCCTCAAAACCATCACAAGTTTTTTGTTGACTCTTGTTCTACGTGAACAGGGTCAAAGTCCTTCAGTAAAAAAAAAGTGAGTATGCAAGTTAAATATTTTAATATTCCAACTTTAGCATTTATTGTTTAGTTTTTTCATCCTAGAATCAAACACATATCATTTTGTCATTTTCTTCTTACTTCTCCAACCTCTCAAAAACCTTTCCCGTTCCAAATGCCCCCCATATATCTTCTCTATGTCCACTCTTTTCTCCAGTTCATTTGATTTCGTAATTGAGCAAATTAGGAATATTCGTGAATCTGCTCTCCGCACCTTGAACTCCATACAATCAAGGTAACATACCTTCATAAAAGACATTAATGTAAGAGAATTTTATTTTCTAGTATTTTATATCTCATTATACAATAGTAATTCACATATGCTTACCAGTAAAAAAATCACAGGTCCTGCAAAAAACTTATTCAAGGCTGAGTTTTTCTTCCACTCTTCAATTGAAAAAATCAGGAAGAGGATCATGAAAGTTCACCAATTGAGATTCTTGATCTTGTTCAAGTCTTGAAGACATTTCAGATCTTATAGTTTTCGTTTCGATTCTAGTGTGAATTGAACATTGTGGTGACAACAAACACAACAAAGTCGCGCTTGAAGTCATCACAACAGTCAACCCTTGCCTGTAGAGCCTCATAATATTTAGATGTAAAAGGCATAACATTTGCAACTTCCCAATGCCATTGCCATTTTTTATAGTTTTCTTTTAGATCCTAGTGTGAATTGAACATTGTGGTGACAACAAACACAACAAAGTCACGCTCGAAGTCATCACCAGAGTCAACCCCTGCCTGTAGAGTCTCATAATATTTAGATGTAAAAGGCGTTTTGTAACTCCCCAATGCCATTGCCATTCTTTCACCAAATCTTTGTAGTTATCATTGTCTTTTTAAATATGCAATGAATGAAATTATTTAATATACACAAGTATAATAGCGTAATGAAGGGGAATCAATATAATTAATGTAAGAAATTTACCAATACCCTTTTCCAGATAAAGCTCTTGTGACCGTTTTCTCCCCCATCATCAAGTCTAACACTGAAACTACATCCTCCTTCTCTATTTTCAGCTCCTCATTCTCCAGTCGAATGGAGCATCTGTAGCAATCAAACTTCTACATTAGAGATTTTATCAACTCAACATGATTTTCCCAAGTTTACAGTTGCAACATGATTACCAAACCCAATCTCCCTCACTTCCACTTTTAGTTCACCAGTCAGATTCCCAACGAGCTTGAAGAAAGGGTTAGGAAATGTTCTGAACCGAATATATTCTTTTTTTTCTATTTACGCATTAATTTCTTCTTTTGAGGAGTAGGATTTGTTTTATGTTTATGAATCTTTTGCAACATAAGTTGAAAATGAAATAAAATAACCAAAAATATTAATACGAGTAAATATGTATGATGAATATGACATTTATATGTGATGATATGTGACTGGTATATATGATGATATGTGGCTGGTGTATGTGATGATATGTAGATAGCATATGTGATGATATGTGGCTAGTGTATGTGATTATATGTGGCTCGTGTATATGATGATATGTGGTTAATGTATGTGATCATATCTGACAGAGATTCATAATTTAGAGTTCGGTTCTTAATATTTATATTTTAAGGTTTTAGGTTTATGATTTGATTTTTTCTGATGATATGTGGCTCTAATTTTTGATGATATGTGGCTATAATATGTGATGATATGTGACTATAATATGTGATAATATGTGGCCTTTACATGTGATGATATGTAAAATAAATGAATATTATTAATATGAATAGATGTGTATGATATGGCATGAAAGTAGTGTTTTATAATTATGAATAAAAAGGTCAAACCTCAGTTGGTTTAATCCTTTCTTTTTCATTCTTGTGTTGTTTGTTCAGCACTGCTACAATCTGCAAATAGATGGAATATTTGTTTAATTTAAATTCGAGTATGAATTTTATTTCTGTCAAAATATAAAAACAATAAAATAGCAAAAAAATTAAAATAGCAAAAAATTTACACTTTATTCTTCTTAGGTAACCGTGTATTACGATGTTTCACAGTCAGAGTTTTCTTTTCACTATCCAACTGGTTCTCTAAAGCCGGTTCCTTCACATCTTATTTTTCCACTTTCATTTTACAACCAGGTTTGCCCATTTTTTTTTCTTTTTCTTTAGAAAAGTTGTTGCATCTGATGGTTTCTCGACCACCGATGTTACATCAGGTGCTTGTTTGGAAATTCTCTTCTGCATTCCCTTCTTTTTATGGGCAGGAGGTACCTGTTTCAGAACCACTAGTGTTGCATCAAGTGCTTGAGTAGCAGGAACTTGTTTAGACTTTCCCCCATTTAGTGACTTTGTTCTTTTTTCGTACATTTTTCGTTTTAGATCTTCCACTTGAAGAGTGATCCCTGCACCAAGTGTATTACCAACTACTATTAGTACATCTAGTTGCTCCAGAGGTACAATGGGTGATTTCTTTTTCATTTCTATAATTACACACACACACAAAAAATCATAGATTATCACACATATAATGCACATACCATCACATAGATCATATACATATCATCACACAGAATATGAACACATCATCACACAGAACATGCAATATCATCATGCAGAACATCCACATATCATCACACATAACATGCATATATTATCACAACACAAAACATGCACATATCATCACATATAATATATACATATCATCACACTGAACATGCAAATATTATTACAAACATCATATACATATCATCACACACAATATACAAATATAATCACACATATCATTACACAAACATCCACATATTAACACACATAACATGCACATATCATCACAAACTTCATAAAAACTCATTTATATTCCTAGAAAAAAATGAATAAAAAATTAATAAAGAACATATCATCATAAAATCATGCATATATCATCGCACAAAAGATGCACATATCATCACAAACTACACATAACATTTGAAACACGCTGGGGATTTTTAATAAAATCATAAAATCCTAAAATCTCAACACATATAAACCGATGGTTAAACCATAAAATAAAAGGCATATAATTAAAACTCAAATGAATCAACATCAATCAATGAAGAAACATCATCAATCGATGGTTAAACCTTTTAATTAGAAGAATCATAAGCATATAATAAACCCATCGATTTTTTCTGATGAATCAACATTAATCAATAACAAAACATCATCAATCGATGATTAAACCCTGGATTCAGAAGAATCAGAAGTATATAATTAAAATGTATTGGGGGGGTGGGGGGGGTGGGGGGGGTTGATGAATGAACATTAATCAATGATGAAACATCTATTAGTTTGTAAGCTAATTAAAGTTTAATGGGGAAAAAACTAAAAACTTACTGTAGAACCTGTTGCCTGAGAATTTATTGGAGAAGATGAAAATTGCCAGAGAAATCTTCTTTGTGTGAGGGGCTTGAGTGTATTTTTATTTGAGTTAGAAATCTCTAGATAATATGAATAGAGATAATTTTTTTGCTTTGAGCAGAAATCAAAAAGTCTGTGCGGGTTGAGTGAGAAATCGAAAAATCTGTACGAGTTGAGTGTTTCTGGAGGGAAGTTTATGAACACGATAACTGAGTGTGAATTGGATGTGGGATCGGGTGCACCCTACAAGGTGCACCTGGGTCCATGGTACACTCACTCCATTTGTTGAGTTAATCATCAATACAAGCGCTCAAAGTCAACGCACGCTATTATTTTAGAAAATAAAATTTCATAACTTAAAATTTATTAATTAAATTTAGAAATTCTACGGCATCAATGTGGTCGTCATAAGGTCATGTCATAATATGATGTGATATAATTTCATTGGTCACTTCAGAGGGACTCAATATGGTACTTATCAAGCTAATCTATCAGCGTTAAATTTTATTGGTCAACTCGGTGGGGTTCATATTGAGTTCCATTGAGAAGACCAATGTGATCGTGCCACATCATTTAGTTATCTAAACTTATGACGCTCACATTAACGCTATAGAGTTAATGCATAAAAATAATCTAAAATAAACTTTTAACATTGGCTTAAAGTTTTTTTCCCCCAAAGTTTGGCATTATAATTGGCCTAAAATAGAAACAAGAAAAGAAAAATTCTTTCCCAACCTGTTCTTTAGTTGACTCGAATCAAATACTTAAACTCTAGGTAATGGGAACTCTTACTACAATACCTAACACGCTTTATCCTATTAGAGTCATGTTAAACAAATTATAAATTCACATACGCCATTAATAAATATCTTATTAGTTTTTTTTTTATTTAGAGCATCTAAAAAATATTGTTGTAATTGAATAAGTTGTGATTACTAACTAGATGAAATGTGAACCACATTTTCATAAATCTATTCCGGCGTATAATCTAAACTATCCAAAATATTATGCATTCATAATAAAAAATTAAATAGTTAAAAATAAGAAAGAGAAATAATGGAATAAATGAGTAATTTGAAATTATCAATGAAATATTCTCATCTACTCTCCATTGACGAGTTAGAATGTGGAAGATGATATAAATAAACATATTTCTCTACATTGTGAAATTTAATTATATATACATCATATCAATATTTAGTCATCAAATGTTGTTTGGTAGAGTAAAAATTAAAGATAAATTGATTCAACTGTTGTGACATGTATTTTTCCAATTATTATATCATGGACCATGGCTGATATTGCTAGGTGGACCGAACCAACAAGTGCATCATATAAAAGATAAATGTTCATTAATGTATAAGTACATTGCAATCCATATAAATGTACGTCAATATATAAATTCATTAATTAAAATTATTAAGTACATTATATATATATATATATATATATAGGATTGGGTTCAAATGAGAACTCCGTCATTATATGCGAACCTAGGGACTAATCCTGGCCTTAGATCTAATATTGTACAGTGCAATTACATGTCCAGGTTCATTGTGCTTTTTACACAGTACTGTAGTGCTAAAATCAATCCAGTTTTTTTTTTATTTTAATTATATATATATATTTTTTTCCGTTTTAAAACATGAAATATGTATCTTAAATTGTAGATCTTGAGAATGTGGTTAATTTGATATGTATTTCATTCAAAATGAATAAAATTTGAAAAAGTTATGGTTTGTTGAATATTTGAGTTTAATTTCAAATTTTTGAATTTGCAGTTTATAGATGAAATTTGCAATGCTTTTTGTATACAATCGTAATGTTTTTTTTTTTCTTAATCTATTGTGCTTTCCAAAGAACAATTTAGTGCTCTTTCTAAACGTTGATATATGTCCAAAATACCATTTTTAATTAATTAATGCATTTTTTTTACATTATTACCATGCTGACATGTCATGATCTCAACCATCAAGATTATTCAATCTAATGGTCAAGATGAGTCCCCAGGTTCACATATAATGACGGGTTCTCATTTGAACCCAACCCTATATATATATATCAATATATACACATATTTTACATAACAAATAAATATATATGAATTTATAAGTATAACAAATTAAAACTACTACATTCATTATATAAATGCTCATATAATTACATGAAATAAACCACAACAAGTATGATTATATAAACAAATAACACAACAAAGAAAAAACACATCTTTTGATTGCAACTTATTACATGCAACTGGGTGCACCTTACTAGGTGCACCTGTAAAAATTTGTTATGATTCAGTTATATATGATAATATATGACAGTTATACGTGATGATATATGGTAGTTATACATGATGATATGTGACAAGAATTTAGAGTTTAGGTTTACTTTTCCATTTTAGGGTTTATTTTTACATTTTAGAGTATAGTTTTGCATTTTTTTTGGGTTTAATTTTTTTTTATTAATTTCCCATTTTAGCGTCCTGACAAATATATATAATTCTATCAGTTATATGTGATGATATGTGATAGAAATTTGATTTAGAGTTTAATATTCAATTTTGGGGTTTGCCTTTTCATTTTAGGGTTTAGTCTTCCATTTTTAGGGTTTAGTTTTTTGTTTTAGGTTAATTTTTCATTTTTTCATTTTTCATTTTAAATTTAGAATTTCAATTATCTTTTATGATATGTATTAGTTATATGTGATGATATGTACCAATTATATGTGATAATATATGTCAGTTATATATGATAATAAATTAAATTACTGGGTGCACCTTGTAAGATGCACCCAGGTGCACGGTATAGTGACTCTCTTTTGACTATGATATAAATTATCATGGTTTAGACCAAGCCCAATAGGTTTTTATTTGTCAAGATGAGGGACCAATCATCACAGAGAAATGCTCCAATGGGCGTCCATTTATAACACTTATGTGTGGGAACTGCGGACAAATGGCGGTTCCAGACCTATTTCCTTTTTTTTTTTGGATAGCCGTGATTTAATTAGGGGATCTAATGGTCCCAATTAATTCCAACTATGATTATTTTGTTAATTCAAAAAATTCTAAAAAATTCAAAAATAATGGAAAAATATAAATCAAAGACCATAAATTTATTATATTGTAAGTTAGAAAATAAATAAAACAATTAATAAAATTGAAGAAACAAAAAAATTATATAAAATTTCTTTTTTTTTCTTGAAAGTCTCAAAATCTATGAAAAGTGTAATTAAAGAAGGGAAAACTTATAATTTATAAGTTTCTATTTAAAAATAAAATATAATAATTAACTGAGTTCGAGAAAATACTAGAAAATATGAAAGATCCAAATTTTTTTTAAAAGAAATTGATTCTGTTAATAAATTATTTTGTGAAGTTTCTAATTATTTAATTATTTATAAGGTTTTTAATTAGTTTTAATGTTATCAGCATTTTATTTATTATTTTTTTATTAAATTACGGCGCTATTATTAAAAAAAATGAGAAAATAGTCCGAATAAAAAGCAAATCAGTGAAAAAATGAAAACAAAGAAACTAGCGATTCACAAGGAATCCCCATTTAAGGGAACTCTTTGAAAGTCTGCGTATAGGAGTAGAATCTTCCTCTACAGCAATATCCGCCCAAGATCGTCGAGACGCGAAATTCATAATGTCAAGGTCCGGAGAGGGTTTTGCATCGTCAACAGTGAAAGGAGTAGATGACTCCTGTTGAATATTTTTAATTTTATCAAGTATATCCTGGGTACATCGATCAGTGGCAGGTTTACGAAAAAGAGGGGTTCGATGTTGGTTGCCAATATCCGAATCATCCACTGTAATGCCTTTTTCACGTGCAAGATAGGCTGTTGGAGTATGTTGTGCCGAAGGAGAAGCTTTATCTGAAGATCCATGTCCACCTGATGAATTTAAACTATGCTCAAAGAAGTTGTTGAAACAAGTTTTTTGAAAAGCACAAGATGTCGAGAGGTGTCAACAATCTCTTCTGATCTGCAAACGGTTGATTGTTTCTCCCTGCAAAGATGTCTGAGCCACTGTTAGAGGCTCAGAAGCGACATGGTAATCCTTCTCTTTCAAACCGGACGAAGTAACAAGAGTAGTGGTGGCTTTAAGAGCCATGTTCACGGGTGCGAGAGATAACCGCTCGGACCTCAGAATAGGCCCCGAGGTAGGAGGTGTTGGAGGCCCCGTGCAGAACTCAGCTTGTAAAACGTGAAAAGCGTTAGTAGTCGTCAGAGAAGATTTAGTAGGCTCGGGGTTCGCGTGGGATTCTGTACAGTTACGACCCTTATGCTCACAAGAATCAGACCATCGACGGGAGTGTCTGGTGTTAATCGTTCACCGTTCGTCTTTATTGACTTTCTGTGCAACCCGAGATTTATGAGCAGGGAAAGAACCAATAAGATGCCTAACGGGTTTGAAAAATGAGCAAAAATCTGGCAGGTTCTCATATCCTATAGAAATATACCCGCAATACCCCTCCCGTTCGATCATAACGGTCTTATGAAGGGTACTTTCAAGATTAATCTCAACTAAAATACGAACAAAATGGCCAACCAAGCCATTCACAGAACGCTCATCAATTTTAAAAGGTGTACCAACAGCCCTAACAATATTCATAATAAAAGAATTATCCCAACATTCAATCGGCAACTCGTAAATGCGAACAAACTTGAGAAGAAGCCGAATGTACCTTAAAGGGGTTGACGTCTGGGGTCCACAGAGAAAGTCGAAAGGTATTGGAACCAAGCTTCTAAGTCGTCTTGGCAAACACCTGATTCCTATTCTCGATCAAATCGAAAGAAATGATGAAGAATCCTTTGCCTAAGGGAACAAAGGTCCAAATTCCGGTGGTGCTCCAAGTGGATTTCAGTGACTCCTTGATATCATCGAGAGTTAGAGGTTTTGAACCTTTTGGTTGAAATAGGCGGCCAATGAGAGAACCCCGTAAAATCGAGACACGTGATTGATATAGGTTTTCATCGATGGTGACCGAAAAGAACTCTCCCTTTTAATGGGCGGGGTTTGGTTTATCGGCGTGCCGCCCGTTAAGGAAGTGGGCTACCGGAAATTAAGGAGATGCATCATGGCCAAATTAGTTTTGCCTGGATCGAGCTAAGGCTTGAGACCATCACCAACGAGAGACGTGTAGGGCTGTGGCCGAAATGGGGGCGGCAGTGGCGGGGGGGGGGGGGGGGGGAGAAAAAAGGAGGAACAACCGGACAAGATGATATGTTGGGGTTTGTCGCAGTAGTGACCGACGTGAAACCCGTAGAGCGACAACGGAAGGGGTCGCTGTCGTAGAAAATGCAGGCGAGGTGACTGGACTGCAGTGCACCAAGCATTGCACCGCAAGCCCCTGAGAATTGAAAGTAAAAAGAGGCGGAACCCTAGTTGTCGCCTGGAAAAGCGGGTTCGTCGACATAGAAGGAGCAGGCGAGTGGACAGGGCTGTGTTACATCAAGCATTGTGCCGCAAGCCTCTGGGTAGGAAAAGTGGTAGAAGACGGAATCCTATCCGCAACCTGGAAAAAGCGGGGCAGGCTTTAGGGTTGGAGAGAAATAGACATGGCGGGAGAAGAAGGACCGCCGATCGTAGCAAGGATCTGCCGGGGTAGAAATTATCGCAGGTCAAAATTGGGAGTGCAGAGAGGTGGAACTTGCGTGGCAAGCCACTGTGGTGGAACCCTAGCCGGTATGGATCTGCATGAAATTGGAGAAACCGCTGTGAGATCCTTACCCAGAAAAGAAGACTGATCTACATGTGGGAAGCCAATCAACGACCAACGGTTATCCACCGGGGGAAGCGGCGTGGCTTTCGGCTAAGCGTAAGCAATTATTGAAGAAACGCCTGCTGTCGAGAGCGTCGTCCAGGGTGGTTGTAAAACAGGTTGAGGGTGTTCGACCAAAGTGGCAGCACGGTGTTCATCGGTTGTTCCGGAAAAGAAGCAGCGACGCCGGGATATGTTGCAGTCGGACTCGGCGAGAGACGGAGGAGTTGCTGCAGCGATGGGGATTGTGGCATGGCGGCAGACGTAAGTAGCCGAGGGAGAGACACCGGGAGTGACGACAGTGCAACGGCCGGCCGGTGACGTGGAGGCATGGTCCCGACGGATAGTTGACTAGGTCAAAGAAAACGGGAAGAACAAAGCGTTTTTATCATTTTTTCATTGTTCTTGTCTTCCAATTTTATTCATTATTTCTATTAAACTATAAATAAAAATGAATAAAATAATAAAATTTTAATATTATCTCATCATTGAAACTGCACGTAGAAAGCTTTCATCCAACTAACTTGACTTTTTCTCATATCATAAATCGGATTCTTACCACAATATTACAATATCACAGAGAAGTCTTATAATTTCAAAATTTAACTACTTCCGCCTTTAATGCATGCGTTCTCCGTTACTTGATTCACTTTGTCTAATGCATGCATGAAGCTTCTTTAGTTAATGCTTGAAATTACATGTCAAAAGTCAATGCACGCCAAAATTACTAGTTACCAACGATTTTTGGGACTTTGGGAGTCTCTAGTAAATTAATTATAAGCTCATGTTTGCCTTTGACTGATGCATGTCTCATGTAACGCCCCGACGGCAGCGTTGTAAGAGGTACAAGGGCGTGACACTCAGCTCCCTTTAGTGATTTAGTGCTTAAAATTAGATTTCAAAAGACGATGCACGCCAACACTACAAGTCAACAACTAACTTAGAAGACTAATAAATTAGTTCACGTTTTTGCTTTAGTTTCCATTTTATTTTATTTTTTTAATTTAAGATTTTACTTAGAAGACAAGTCTCCAACTACCTTGAAAGACCTGAGTAATTACTCCATGAGTACAAGTTAATAACATATTTCTCTCTCTCTCTTTTTTTCTCTTCAAAATATAGCATATTCTTAATTCTTAATATGTATAAGTTTTATTGATTTTCTTATTTATACTTATTTAATGTACATTGATATCTTCTAAATTGTATTTTAAAAAAATTGCTTTTTAGGAGTAGAATATGAGTTTTTATTTTCCCATTATTTGATCTAATCACATTTTTTCACCTTTTTTTTCTTGTAATATAAGAGTGGAAAAAGCATGTAAAATTTATTAACTAATATTTTTTAATTTTAGTAAAATGAGTAATATGTCAGGTAGGCAATTTTCACATATAATGCATGTCTTTCCACTAGTGCAGAAACAGTATTCTAGAACGCCCTATTTCAGATATTCCAAATCGCCCTGTCCAGGCGTTCTGACTAGATCTGTTCTATAATATCAGATTTTTCAGATCAGCTTTCTGAGGCGTTCTAGAATATCCAATATTCTAGAACGGTTATTTGAGACGTTCTAGAATAACAATTTACCCGTTCTAGAAAATAGTTTTCCCCGTTAATATGTTTTATAAAATAACATTCCAGATCGGTTACAAAAAAGACGTTCTAGAAAATGTATATTCCACAACGTCTTTCCCAATATGACGATCTGGAAAATGTATATTGTTCTACAATATACATTTTCCAAAACGTCAATTTAGAAAGCGATCTAGAATATGTATTTTCCAGAATGCCTTTTCGAAATAGACGTTCTGGAATATATATTTTCTAGAACGTCTTTTTTTGTAACCGTTCTCGAATGTACATTTTCCAGAACATTTTTTTTTCAAAAAGTCGTTCTAAAATATACATTTCCAGAACGTCTTTGGGAAAGTCGTTCTAGATTTAACAGTTTTTGAATTCCCATTTTTTTTTTTTTTTTTTTTTTTCCAAATCTCTTCATCCCTAAATTGAAATTTTCTCACAAAACACCAATTATTCATATAATTCAAAAATCATCCCATTAATCACAATAATACATACACACCAAAATATATCAATACGAACAACATAAGTCACCAATTACACGATCACCACCAAATGTTAAAGTAGAAATCACCAATAATACACAATTTGCCAAATACACGTTCACCAAAAAGACGAGTACCTATTTTACTACCATTCAGATTATCCACAAATAGTTTGTTTGTGATCAAGCAATAACCTCTAATAACACTCCGCCCAACGTCTACGTACATCATCAATGTCATCATCCGAATAAGGTTGTTCCATGTTGAGTGCCTACAGGTCAATGAAAAACCAGAAATAAATCTGAGAATTTGTAGAGAACGCACAATAAGTTAATGAACCATTCGAAAGATAATGAGTATTGTTTAGGGCCTCTACATTGAAAGATAATGAGTATACCTGTCTTGTGCATACTATGCAGGAAAAGTAGGCATAAAATCCTTAGACTTAGGAAGTGGGACTTCACTGAACCATTCATGGTTGAGAACCTCTTCAGCAGTTATCCACTGCACGGATCAAGCAACTTCATGATTAAAGACTCAAAACCAGAAAAATAAATTACTTAAAATAAATGTAATGAACTACAAGATTTAACTGTTTAGGGTCATAATTTAGAAGCTTGTTCAAGAGGTCAAATCCATCATCAGAAAGTACAGGTGATCAAGTAAAAGAAGTTGCCAGAAACTTCCTTCGCAATAGGTTGTAACTAATATGATATAAATGCAACTGGTTAGAAGCAATGGGGCATTTTATTCAAGTAACTTAAACTATCACCAATGGAGGCCAGAAAGCCACACCAGAATCACCCAATTTAAAATATGGATTTAAATACTTCAAATATAAAATTTAAACTACACAAACATGTCTTAGCTAATAGAAACATAAGGAAAATTAAGTCGCAACAATAAGTTCTTCACATTACATAATCTGATCAATCCTCATGAATTTTATAGTAAGGCATAATCTATTCTTAACCTTACCTCAAGGGCGGCAATGTCGGCTTCTCCCCGCAGGACAACAACGGCGTCGTCTCCACCTCCTTCGTCAAGTCCGTCGAGGCTGTCCCCTACAAAACAAATAGAATAATTTCAATATTACAAAAGTACCCTTCAAATTCATAAAAATATTGCAGCTAGTACCCTTAATTTTAACATTTATTTTATTATTATTTTCTCACAAAATATTTTAAAGTACCCTAATCAACTTATTTAAGGTTGACTTTTTACCACCTCTCAAACACTCCATGTGACTAATTTACATGCACCTATTTGTTTCTTCAAGGTTATGTTAAACCTGGCTCCCTTTTTAGCATCTTATTCATTTTATTATATACAAGGCCACCACAGGTTTTTATATAAATTGTTAATAATGACATGAGATTTTTCGTGAAGATTTATTTATAATCGTTAATATATTAAAATAAAAGTAGAATTTAATGATAAAATTATCACTAAATGTTATTATTAGTAAAAAGAAAATATAATTCGACACTTTCAATTACATTTCAAAATTCCTTGCACCGAACTCTATAGTCCACTCGAATGCTATGGACCTCAAAATCACGTACAAAGGAAAATATAGGGATGAAAAAAAAGAAGTCAAGAATGATAATTTGCTTCACTTTTGATGAAAAATAAAATAATAAATAAAGAAAAAATAAAATCCAATTGACGCAGAATTACAACTATGCAGCCACAATCTCTGGCACTAAAATCTATATAAGTACAWMYATCTTCACACTCACTTCATCACTAAAAAAATATTACTAGCAACACTTGCATATTCATATTTAGAAAATTAATGGCAAAATTAGCTTCTTTTTTCCTCTTGCTGCTTTCCTTGAGTTCAGGTAATAAATAATTCATAG
>BMAC01000022.1:39702-71885 GCA_014905375.1 Phtheirospermum japonicum | reverse complement strand
TTCGTTGCTATTGATTCTTAGTTCTTGAGTTCAAGTAGTTTAATTATTGCTCGTAGTTGGTAATTTAGTTAGAATAATTAGTTTAAATAGCTTTAGTTTAATTATTGCTTTAGTTATAATGATCAACTCAATTTATTTTAAAACTCCAATTGTACATGTATTTTATTCTAGTTCGTAAATTGAGAAAAACATCCGAAAGACCGAACAGTTGTTTCCTCGAGAGAAACGACTCGAGTCAAACTCATCACCCTACAGTTACCTCGTTCTCTTACGAGCAAACTGACGTGTTTTAAATTAATTTATTAAAAAGGGGTGCACAAAAGTTTGAGTCAAAAATTTGGCGCCATTGCCGGGGAAGCAACGAGTAGGAATTAAAGATGTTTTTCGTTTTATTTTCTTTTTGATTTATTAGTTTATTTTTATTTTCTTACTTGGTCTTTGCCATTTGGTACGTTGATGTATTGTTGAGTTTATGCAAGGAAGGCAATCACTTCAACGCATTCTTGTACCATTCATAGACAACATCCACCGTTCAAATCCACCGAGACCAAGACCCGTTTTTATTCCCAAGGACGAATCCTCAACAGCAACTGATTTCGCTTGGGATCAAGTTTCCGACATTATGTTAGAAGCAAATCCGATTCGAAACGGCGATTCACCACCGAGATCACCACCACGCCCCATTATTGCGAGACAAGATGCGGGGAGAAATGAAGGAGTCGACCAGCAGCAAAACGTAATCGGTCACCAACCCAACATGGAGAATATGAGGCATAACGAAGAGATGAACAACAATGCTATTCGCCAACACAACATCGAGAACGTGGCAATTAGGAACGAAGATTTTCTGCAGCATAACGCGTATGCTAATAATCAAGGGCACGTGAATGATTGGTTGGAGAATCAAGATCATGGTTACGAGCAAAATAATTTCGGAAGGAGATACGAGCGAGCAACATTATGCGCATGACGACCACTATGAGAGATCTAATGACCGAGTTAGGGAACCAAGGGGAGATCGAGCGCCTCGACAACGAGATTTGGCACGCCCAAAGGTTGTGCTTTATGGGTCTGCTATTKTACTTGGCCAGACTGCAAGGGAAGTAGAGATTAAACCGCATCAAATTAATTTACTTCCGACTTTTCACGGAAATGCCCACGAAGACCCTTTAGCGTTTTTGAACTACTTTATCGATGAAGTAGGCAGATTTGTAGGTCATGGTCTAAACCGAGAGGAGATGCAAATGATTTGTTTCCCCTAGAGCATGAAAGACAAGGCGAAGACATGGTTACTGTCCTTAGAACCAAGATCATTAACTGATTGGGAGAAGATAAGTGAGAAGTTCCTGAATCAATACTATTCGGCACAAACAACGGGGCAAATTCGGAGGCAGATTGCTAACTTCGAACAAGTGGAGGGAGAGTTATTTCATGAAACATGGGAGCATTACAAATCACTTTTACAAGCATGCCCCCATCATAGCTATTCCCCCGAGATAATTAATCAGTTTTACTTTGATGGTTTGTCGCCCATGGGGAAAAGCCAAGTTGAAATAGCAGCAGGAGGAGATTTTGGTGATTTAACGGCCCACGAGGCAAAACGAGTATTCGAGAAACTGAGTGAAAAATCTAGAGAAACCAACTCTCGGCCTCGTAAATTGAAAGTTAATGAGATTTCCATCCCTGATCCTGACTTAGATGATGGCAAATTATTCAAAGCAAAGTGCGAAGAGATATTTGAGGAGAAATTGGCAGCTTGGAAGGCCGAGCGGGCAAGCAAGGCCTCTTCGAAGAAGACTAATGCGATGTGTTACCAATGCGGATCCCCCGAACACTTATCCGATATGTGCCCGTTCAACAACAAACAATGAGGGGACGTCAATGCCATCCAGCACTATTCGAATCAACAACATTCGGGGCAGAGACCACCACACATGCAAACACCCATAATAGTTCTGTCGACTGATCAACTTTTAGTCTGGCAACAAAACCAAGTTGCCGAAACTATTCGGAACCAAGACGGCCTTACACATGTTCAGGAGGAAATGAAGGGAGTTCGAGACAATATGAAAGAATTGAGAATGATGATGGCTGAAATGGCCAAAAGTACTCTTGAAAATTTGTCAGGACTAAGAAGATTGGAGTTAATGGTAGGACAATTGGCAATTGACATGGCATCATTGAAAAAGGAGAAAAATACTCTTCCAAGCCAAACAGAACAAGCCTCAGCTATTCATGTGCTGAGAAGCGGGAAAGAAGTGGATAACTGCATCGAGCTAGGAAAGGAGGGAGACAAGAAAGAGACCGAGACCCAACCTCCGGGAGCAGTGAAGAATAAGAAATCGACAGCAACTGAAGACCCCATCGATTCCTTAAATCCGCCGCCCAAGAAGTTGACTGTTTATGATCATGTTCCCTTCCCAAGTCGCCTACGTCCGGCCAAGGAGAATAATAGATTCATGGAGCTATATAACTTATTGAAAAATGTCAATATTAACCTCCCCCTGATAGAGGTGATAAAGACAATGCCAGCATTTGTGAAGTTTTTCAAAGATTTAGCATCAAAGGAAAGGCGTTTGGCTACAAGTCAACATGTGGCTTTGATAAGAGATGTTGGTGATATATTTAAGAAACCATTGCCACCTAAAGAAAAGGATCCCGGGAGTTTTTGTATAACTATCTCTCTCGGGAATGAACAAACGGCAAGAGGGATGCTCGATCTTGGCGCTAGCATAAACTTGATGCCCCACTCAATTTACAAGGAATTTGGCCTAGGACCGCTGAAGCCGACCACGATGAAATTACAATTGGCGGACAGGACGATAAGGCTACCTTTGGGGATTGTGGAGGATGTCTTAGTACAAGTAGACAAGCTAGTAGTTCCGGTCGACTTTGTCATTATGGACGTTGGTGACGTACAAAGCGAGAATCGAGAGCATGTAATTTTTTTAGGACGTCCGTTCATGTCTACAACGCGTACGGTGATTGATGTAAACGAGGGGAGGGTGACTATGTTCGTATTGGGCGAAACAGAGATATTTTCACTTCAAGATTTTCACAAGAGTCCTGCATCGTTTGTTAAGAACGATTGTTCTACTATTGATTTAGTAGATTCTTGCGCGAATGAGCTCTTGAGCATCGACACGATTGAAGAGTTTGATAGTGTAGAGGCATTTGATGATGGATTGCCTATGAAGGTTGACGTGCCTCAAAATGAGCCAAAAGTGGAGTTGAGACCACAACGAGATCGTTTGAGGTTTGAGCCAAGAGAAGAGATGAAGCTACCGCATAATTATTCAAGATGTGTTTCCCTCGACCCCTACAAGAATTTTAAACGTACGAAGAAAAAGGGCGAGGCTAATAGCAAGGATTGGACAACGAAGAAGAAGAATTCAAATGAAGTTTTTAACGAGAAGTCAAGGTTGGTCAACTAGTGTTATATAATTCCGATCGTAAGTTTGATCCAACCAATTTTGAATTTGCATGGAGTGGACTGTTTTTAATAAGGGAGATGGATGAGTATGGAGTCGCCACTCTATACGATGAAAGTGCAAAGACGGGATTCCAAGTCCACAAACATCGACTTAAGCCTTATTTCAAGGATTATATGAAGAATCGTGATCGTACCAAGAAGGAGTTCGTGGACCCACCACGAGCTAGAAATTGATCGAGCAATTGCGTCGAGCATATGACGTTAAATGTTGCGCTTCTTGGGAGGCAACCCAAGCGTTGGTTAGTTTTTGTTTTATTTTCTTTATTTTCTTTTATTTTATTTCTGTCTTTTTATATTGTGTCAATTGCCGTGTTACGTTTATGTGTGTGTTGATATGCAGAAAATATGATAAATCGCTTATTCTGGACAACAGTTATATAGCGGAAGCTCGCTACCGCAAGGCCTTACCGCTAGTTCCACTCAAGGTGTTAACGTTGACGATCAACCACTGAACCTACAGCCTACCGCATCAATGAGGGATTATGATGATTTCGTCGATCGAGGTCACAATCCGACCCAAGTTAGCCGCAGCCCGGCAACCTTTGGATGAGCTGCATTCCAGCCATTTACGACGTTGGCCGCAATCCGGCCGTTTCATTTCCCAAAGATGTGCCACCGGGCACTTGCACGTCGCAATTGATCACAATCATGTTTTGTTTGTTTTTTTTATAGGTTTGTTCGGGACAATCTAGTCACGCGATCTAAGATGAAAGATAATTGCACATACGTTTTTAGAGAGACTCGAACATCGAAGTCTCATGGATGTTTTCTTATCTCCCATACTCTTATTTTCTTTAATATTTATGACAATTAGGAGATTGCCAAGTTTTTAGGGAGGGGGGTGGTTGAGTATGGTTAGTGCAATTTGATGTCTTTTGTTTTGAAATTCATATTTTTGATGTGATTGATCGCTACTTCTACGCTTAATTGTGTTTGTATGGCATGCCTGTCAAAGTTGACTATGTAGGATTATTTGTTTTCGTCTTTAATCGTGCATAAGTGCATAATTTTTCAAAATTTATTTATTATATTGTAAAATGGTACTTGGACGCAATCGATTTCGCAAAACTTTAAAAGCAGCGTCAATTCAAAATTTTTCATGCAAAAAAGCCAGCGAGTAGCCTGAGTGTTTATCATCATTGCATGTACGTGAATAAGTTTCAGTTTTGATATCTCTTTGAAACCGCTATGTGTAGTCGACTTTGAAAATGAAGTTAAGGCACATATAAAACCATATTCCGGCCATATCCATATATTTTTAGCCACTACAAATTCCGAATGAGCCAATCATAGCCAAATAACCCATGCCTATAGCCATGAGTGTTTTTGAGACGACCCCTACAAACCCATTAAAAACGTAGGGTAGGAGTTCGTATTTTTATTGGTTATTTGAGTCTTAGAATTGTATTAGGAATTTATGATTTTTTTGTATTTAAGGACCACCATCTAAAACAAAAAATAATAATAAAAGAAGAGAAAGAGACCCCATAAAAAGAATAAAAGGGGATAAAAAATAATAGGATGGTGGATAGTGTTGATTAATTGCCTACGCGCTAATTAAGGCTTGTGTTTTATTTTTAATTTTCTTATGAAGCCTAATGTTTAGAAGGCAAGAGTTGTGTAAGAAGCATGATATAAGCTTCAATTGTGCTTAAGTGATTTGAGCGTTCAGTTGGTTTAAGAGTTTTGAGTTGAGGAATAGCCTATGTTTGAAAGGCTACGTTATGAGTGTTAAGTGAGGTTTTTATTTTTGAGTGAGGTGAAACAATTCGCTTCTCGACTAGATTAGGTTGAGTGAGCGATTAACCACACGACTTATATATTCCACACCCGTCCAAAGAGCCTTACATTACAACCCGTAAAGACCTTTTCTGATTCTTAGTTTTGACATCACACTTAATTTGCGATTGAGAAGAGATTGATTTTTGGTGCTTATTTATTGTGCATATAATTGTATGATTTGAGTGTATACACGTTCCATGCAGAAAATACTTGAGTGCTTTTGAGCGCACTTATATATATTATCCTTCGTGAGGAAGCATGATTTTATTTTGAAGCGACAATGTAATAATGGTCAAGTGTTTGACGTTGCGTGACTTGTACCTATATTTTCAAAATTACGTATGTAGCATAGCACGACTCTTTGCTTGAATTGATTTTCATTCTAGTTATACTTTGAACTTATCATTTGTTCGAGGACGAACAAACAAATTAAGCGTGGGGTAGTTGATTAGAGTAGATTTGTCCTTATTTTCATTAGTATTCTAGTACGTTTTTCTATTTATTTTTGGTATAAGTTGGACGATTTAAGCATAATTCCGTATTTTTATAGTTATGACTTATTTTACCGTATTTTAATCGTAATTGATGCAAATAGATGATATTTCATTATTTTCACTTTACAGCTAAGTAACAGAAAGAGTTCAGCGCGTAATAGACGAAGTTCGATGTTCAAGAGTAGGAGAACGAGCTTTCCGACGAAACGAGTAGCAAAAGATAGAGAGAGACGGAAGCAGACGCGCAGTCGCGTCGATTGACGCGACCGTCGACGCGAGCCATGGCCTGCGTCAGTCGACGCAGCGTTGACGCACTGTCGACGTTACTTGCTGAAGCGTCGATGTCGACGCAACTTGCTGAAGCGTCGATGTCGACGCACCCGCCCAGCCAACGCGCACACCTGCTGATCAGACCTGCCAAGTGCTGCCGACCAAGTCTGCCGAGTCCTTCCGAGCATCAGCGCGCGTCAGTCGATGCTACGTCAATGCACCATCGACGCGACGGCCTAGAATTCAGATTTCAGGGTTTCTTGTGCGCCAAGACTTGTAATATCTATATAAACCCTCCTTATTTCGGATTTTTGAAAAAATACACAACCCCCTAGGGTATTTTAGCTGATAATAAACATAATTCCACATCTCATAACGAGATTTGAAGACGGAGATCAAGGATCGAAGAACAACGCGTCCAAAACATTGAATTTGTGTTCGGGATTCAATCTTCGCCCAAGATCGACGTGCATCTCCGGAATAGATGGAGCTTCTCATTTCTTTTAGTAGTTACAATAAGTTTTCTAAACTCTTAGTTAATTTAGTAGTTAATTTCTAGTTTAATTATTAGTTTAATTCTTAGTTAATCTCTTAGTTAATTTTAGTTTAATTAGTTTAATCATTTTATGCTTGGATATTGGTTAATTTAGTTTATTTATGCGAATTGATTTATGCTTAATTATTCGTTCTTGGATTTGTATGATGCGATTTCTTAAGGGTAGTTATTATATTTATGCTTTAGATTCGTTGCTATTGATTCTTAGTTCTTGAGTTCAAGTAGTTTAATTATTGCTCGTAGTTGGTAATTTAGTTAGAATAATTAGTTTAAATAGCTTTATTTTAATTATTGCTTTAGTTATAATTATCAACTCAATTTCTTTTAAAACCCCAATTGTACATGTATTTTATTCTAGTTCGTAAATTGAGAAAAACATCCGAAAGACCGAACAGTTATTTCCTCGAGAGAAACGACTCGAGTCAAACTCATCACCCTACAGTTACCTCGTACTCTTGCGAGCAAACTGACGTGTTTTAAATTAATTTATTAAGAAGGGGTGCACAAATATTTGAGTCAAGCAGCGGTGTTAGGAAGAGGCGAGTTGCAAGCAAAGAAAAATTTGAGGTTCTTGATAGTTCGTGGGAGGTCGACGTATAATGGAATATTAGGACGACCTTCCCTTAACGCATTCGAGGCATTAAAATCTACATATCATATGAGTATCAAACCCCCGGTCGGAGATAAAGTGGGGGAGGTCATCTCTGAGCAGCAGGTTGCCAGGTCGTGTTACCAGATGACAATTAGAAAAGGCCTGAGTGAGAACAAGCGAGAGAGAAGTGAAGAAGTGCTGAAGGGCTTACTTAGTGCAAAAAAGATGAAAGTTCAAGAGAATTCTGTTCGGCCACATGAAGAATTGATGGAGATTTCATTAGAAGAAGGCTGCCCAGAATATATTACGAAAATTGGAACCTTGATGACAGAAATGTTGAAAGAAGAGTTGATAAAAATATTGAGGGAATTCTGAGACATTTCTACCTTTGGGGATGGAGAGTTGACAGGAGTATCCTCGGAGGTCGCGCAGCATCACCTAAATGCAGATCAAGAAGCAAGGTCGGTTAAGCAAAAGAGAAGGCATTTTGGTCCTGAATTGGACAAGATAATTGAGGAGGAGGTGCAGAAACTGATGAAGGCAGGCCACATTCGGGAAATCCAATTTCCAGAATAATTATCTAATGTTGTGATGGTACCTAAACCAGGACATAAGTGGAGGATGTGTGTGGACTTTCGTGATTTAAATAAAGCATGCCTAAATGATCATTATCCTTTGCCGCGAATTGATCAACTGGTGGACTCAACCTCAGGGTGCGAGCTATTAAGTATGATGGACGCTTCACAGGGGTATCACCAAATACCATTGGCAAAGGTGGATCAACCCAAGGTGAGCTTTGTTACCTCGACGGGAACTTACTGTATTATATTTATGACTTTTGGTTTGAAAAATACAAGGGCAACCTATCAAAGACTGGTGGATAGGATGTTCGAGGACCTGTTGGGGTCCACTATTGAGGTGTATATCGATGATATGTTGGTAAAGAGTTGGAAAGCGGAAACCCATGTGGAGGACTTGAGAAAGACTTTTATTATACTTAAGCAATACGGGATGAAGATCAATCCAAAGAAGTGTGCATTTGGCGTGCGATCTGGAAATTTTTTGGGATATATGGTAACGGATAGAGGTATCGAGGTCAACCGTGAGATAGTGCGGGCTGTTTTAGAGATGCCACATCCTCGAACGCTGTGCGACGTACAGGTGCTCACAGGTCGGATTGAAGGCCTTAATTGTTTTATCTCCTGGTCAGCAGAAAAGGGTATCCCCTTTTTCAGGGCACTCAGGAAAGGGTCCAAGTTCGAATGGACCAAGGAAGTGGCGGATGCATTTGATAAGCTGAAAGAATACTTAGCGAAGATACCACTGTTAACTTAGCCAATGCCGGGGGAAGACCTGATCTTGTATATATCAGTCGGAGAGGTCGCAGTGAGTTCAATGCTCATCAGGGAAGAAGCAGGTGTTCAAAAACCTATTAATTACATTGCAGGATGCTGCGAGGTGCTGAGTTGAATTATCCGAGTTGGAGAAAGGGGGTTTTGCACTAATTTGTACAACAAGGAAGTTACGATCATATTTTTTGAGCCACAAGGTGAAGGTACGTACTAACCTAGCTCTCAAATAGGTCCTGAGTAATCCAAACGTGTCGGGAAGGATTGTGAAGTGGGCGGTGGAGTTGAGTGAATACGACGTGGTATACGAACCTAGGACGGCTATTAAAAGCACAAGTGTTGGCGAATTTCCTGCAGGAGATGATGCGCCCATATGAACCGGGTGATGAAATAAAGGCATGGTTGTTGCATACTGATGGATCAACTATGGTGTCCGGGGCAGGGCTGGGGATTGTGTTAACCAGTCCGGAAGGGGAAAATTTGGAATTCGCGATAAAACCGGGATACAAGGCGTCTAATAATGAAGCCGAATATGAGGCGGTGTTGTAGGGTCTGAAAATGGTAAGCGATCTGGGATCAAGGAAATTATAGCCATATACAAACTCCTAATTGGTAGCCCGTCAGTTCGACGGGTCTTTTGAGGCAAAGGAAGAACGTATGGCGGTGTATGTAAAGAAATTACGAGAGGAGGTGGTGCGCTTTAAGGAATTTAAACTTCAGCATTTGCCGCGGGCTGATAATACTCAGGTTGATTAGCTTGCTCGGATTGCAGGTGCACTAGGGACTTGTGATACTCAGAAAATTACGCTAATGGAGTTAAGCCATAATAGTGTGGAAAAAGGAAAGGAAGTAATGGATCTAGAAATCAAAGATGATTGACGTACACCTATCTGGGAGGTTCTCGTTAAGGGAAAAGAAGGCGAAGTACAATTGTCAACAAAGGAAGCTAAGACAGCGGCTCAGTTTTGTGTTATAAATGAAGAGTTGTACAAGAGGTCGCGTTTTGGACCTTTTTTGAGATGCTTGGCTAAGGAGCAAGGATTGGAGGTGTTAAAGGAGATACATGAGGGGTACTGTGGTGATCATGCAAAAAGCAGGGCGCTTATGGGGATAACATTGCGGGCTGATTTCTTTTGGCCAGGGATGAAAGGTATGGCTGGCGACCTGGTTAGAAGTTGTAAAAAATGTCAGATGCACGCTCTGTTCATTTATATACCGGCTGAAGATACGATGGTTATGAGCTCGCCGTGTCCCTTTGCACAGTGGGGAATCAGTATTGTGGGGCCTTTTCCAAAAACACCCGGCAATAAACAAAACCTGGTGGTGGCAGTTAATTATTTTACGAAGTGGGTGGAAGCAGAGGCAGTCACACGTATAAGTGAGCAGGACATAATGGATTTCATCTTTAATAATATTTTTTGCAGGTTTGGTGTCCCACGGGTGTTGGTTTCGGATAATGGAACCTAGTTTAATGGGCAGAAAAACCAGGATTTGCGGAGATGGGGATGAAGAAGTGTTTTGCTTCTGTGGCGCATCCCCAGGCTAATGGACAGGTTGAGGTTACTAATCATATTATTGTGCAGGGTATGAAGCTGTGGCTGGAAAAAGCAGGAGGTCTTTGGGAAGAAGAGCTCGCGTCGATCTTATGGGCTTACCGAACAACTCCCCAAACTTCTACAGGGGAGTCGCCATTCAACTTGGTTTATGGGATGGAAGCTGTCATTCCAGCTGAAATAGTAGGGGGTTAACAACGCTTATCAATGTTTAAGGTGGAAGAGAATGAAAGGTTGGAAAGAGGAGCACTATACAAGAAAAGGCTGCGGCCTGGGTGGAACATTACAAATGAAAGATTCAGGATGCTTTCAACAAATGTTTAAAACATCAATATTTCCAGGTCGGTGACCTAGTATGGAGGCGAGCTGATGCATTGCGTAATACTAGGAAGCTTGATCTGAATTGGATCAGTTCGTTTAAAGTGACTAAGATGTTACGCGGAGGAGCGTACATACTCAAAAATGCCCAAGGAAAAGCTCTACCTAGAAGCTGGAATGTTTGTCCACTGAAGAAATATTATGTTTGAATGGCGGGTTTATGAAATGGACGTGTGTTGTTCTTATTTATTAACCGATGCTTGAATAGGTCGGCTGCTAGTTTAAATACCCCCAGGGGCGGAGTTTAGTTTATTTATATACTCTCAGGGGCGGAGTTTGATTTGTTTTAATACCCTTCAGGGGAGGATATTTATTATTTTACCCTACGGGGCGGATAACTTTTTTATTACCCTCAGGGGCGAATACTTATTATTGTACCCTTTGGGGCGGATAACTTTTTTATTACCCTCAGGAGCAGAGAATTATTATTGTACCCTTTGGGGCGGATACCTTCGATATTCAATAAATAATGGAAGTTTGGAGAACACTCTATGGATTTTTATGGTTTTTATGAATGGATGGGTAATGTGACACTATGTATGTTTGATTTACATTCTTGAGATCGCACTTTCGGGAGGGATGTGTTTGACTTACATATACTTCTCGGACTATTGTGCTTTTGTGTGTGTCTGAGCTAATTTGTGTGAAAGAACATATTTAATTCATATGTTCTTTTATGTGAGTTCGGTTTAGCTTCTCTTGACTATTTTATACAACCTATGATCTCCTGGGCTTTTGTGGTTTTCGATATGAACATGTTTTATTTACATGCTCTAAACGATCTATATTGATTCTCTGGTTTTGCTCATGAAAGTTTGGATTGCAGGTCGTGATTATTTTACTTAGAAATTTTGGGATGTTGGGTTTCTAAAGCTTTATTATTCCGGGATTTGACTTACAGATTTAAAACATAGATTGTTGGATGAGTTGTTGTAACAGGTTAACATACGAAAAGCATAAAGGACAAAATTGTTCATAAACAAACTGCGCGAAAAATTCATAAGTTTAGTATTATACAGCTGTCTGGTGGTATTATGCTTAGGTACAAAGTCTTCTAAGGGTGCGTCCAACTCGGCAATCAGCTTGGCGGATAGGACAGCTCGGGCTTGACATGATAGCCACCACTGGGCGTCTTGCGGCTTCTTCATGTCGCACTTCCAAAAAGAGAACGGAGGGAGGCTGTCTGTGATGGCTTTGACATTGGGGTTGTATGAGACGTTCATAACCACAAGATGGGTCTTGATTATCTCCGCGCCTTTTTGGACCCACTCCCTGCTCCCACTGGCCATCTTGCCAAAATACAGGGATGTGTTCTTGTAAGCCTGCAGGAGTTCCTCCCGGTACGTATCCGTAAACCTCTTCCCACCTCACTTGTCAAGAAGGTCCGACGACCTTCGGCTACACCCTGCTTGTGGGCCATTTGTTTTTTCTCCTCTTTAACTTGCACAGTCTCTTCGAGCTTTTGAACTTGTGCTTTGAGCTCATCGGCCTGGCAAGCTTTGTCCAGTTGATCTCTGAATTCATTGGACAGACGAGCTGTTTCATCATTTAGACTTTCCACCTAGCTCTTCAAAATGTGTATTTCCTCTTCACGAGCCTTCAACAAGTGATTGGCCCCATCCAGCTCTCATTGGGTTAAAGAAGTTGTCAGGTTTGCTATTCTGACCGGGCTGTTAGCTCGTTGCACATTTTTTGAAGGTCGCTCTCAGCGGACCGGGTCAGTAGTTGGTTGGACAATGTGGAGAGCAAGGGATCCAGCTGTGTTACAAAATAATATAAGTGTTTGCAGATACTATGTTAAGAAAAGGGGGTTTAAATATGTTAAGTTACCTGGTTGGATATACGCTCGCCGAGAAGGGCCGTAATCTTCTCCGCACTGTCACATTGCGCCTCCCCTTTTTCTATATCTGGAGAGCAGGAGGTAGCAACGCCATGAGTCTCGCGGAGGCAATGGCGTTTTGGAGCTGGAGGAGATGTGCGACCTCGGCTGGTCTTCTTCCCTTTGAATATGATGGATGTGAGCGGTAGGCATTCCTCGGCATCCGCAACCTCTTCAAGGTCATCCCTCGCCTTTAAGGCTATCTCCACCTCTTCATTTACATTGACGACGGGAGGTCGCGGCGCCGATGTGGTTGCAGAGCTTGGATTAGCGACCACGGTGGCACCTTCCGAGCTAGATGAGATGCAGGTGCTGATGAAGTCATCTGCAATAATAAGATATAAGGTTAAAATGACGTTGTGTTTACTATGGGTGATGAGAAATGTTATAAGTAAGGATACCTACCAAATTCGTGTCTGGTTAAAGCTTGATCCAGATCGATAGGTCACGAGTCAATCCCTATGAAGTAAGATGGCTTCTTTGACCTGGTAAGCTGACTCACATCGAATGGGCATTTACTCATTCAGCGAGCTGTTCAGTGTATTGTTGATAACACATGGGTCTTTTTTTTGGGTATGGGAATTGTATTTTTTTGGTGTGTGGTATTGTAGCTCGGTGTCAAAAGGCCACGATTCAGTGCTATGGATAAAAAAGAAGTTTTTTCGTCAATCGGGCACTTTTGATGAGGGATTCACCAAGAAGCGAGGTTTCCCAAGGCGAGCTGAGAAGTAAAAAGATTGTTTTTGGTATTTCACTTGAAACAGAAATGAAATAAGCTCGGATCAGGCATGACATGGTAATATTCACACAGGATCACATATCCTGCCATGAACCTTATGGAATTTGGGTTCAGTTGGAGGAGAGGAATTTTAAATTTATTGGCAGTAGAGACAAAGAACCAATGGGCAGGAAACCTAAACCCAGCTCTAAGGAATTCATCGAAGAATGTAATGTGTTCAGGTGGATGATGGTTCGGGTCAGTTTGTAAGATGTTTGGTAAGACTACTGTAGCAGTGTGAAGGAGATTGAGAGATATTTTGAATTCTTCAAACTTTTCCCGATCTGGAATCAGCCATTTCTTATCTTTAACTACCCTAATGTCTTGGGGTAGAGGGAGAAGGTCGGCAATAGCAGAGGGGGATGCTACTGTACGAAATTCTCTAAAAAATGATCAGATTTGGATGTGGAGGGCATATTGGGTGCAGCTAGAGGAATGCCCTCCGGGATGATTTCATTTTTAGATTGGGCTGAAGGGTCTTTGGGTATATTTTCTACTAAGGATTTAGCCTCGGAATTAGCCCTAGTTTCAGCCTCCAGCTCGGGCCAACTGACATCATCTATTAGATCGTCGTATAGGCCCGGCTCTGGTGAGGGATTTTTTCTTCGTCTTCTTTTTAAAATGTAAGGGTTTTCGATGGGATCAAAATTGGGAAAAAGGTCTGGGTTTTGAGAATTAGGGTTAGAAGATGCTGGATTTACCATTAATCAAGAAGAAAAAAGAAGAGAAAGCAATAAATACGATAATATTCAGCAGATGCAATAATTATCGAACTCAATTGAAATTAGTTGATGTATGAAAAGATGTAGGAAACTTACCCATTTTCGTTGCTGTTGATCTTTGGAGATGAACATTGATACGCTGTGAAATTTTACTGAATTTTGTGGGGATGAAATCTTTGTTGTAGAGTAACAATGGCATTTTTATTTGTGTTTTGGTAAAAGTGATGAACAGATGGAAATGAGGGGGTTTAATGTGTTTTGGGCGGCGTGAAAAAGCTGAAGCGACAGAAAGGAGCGGGAAGTTGGTAGAGATTTTTAGGAATGTTTTGGGCCTTTTATTTCTTGCCCAGTGCGTTTAATATATTATGAGAATATGGGGAGATGACACGTGTCCGACATGCTTCCAGAGTGCATTTAATGAATCTTTAAAGAGATGTAAAAGAAAATGGACATGCGTGTTTTGACTTCTTGAAAACACATGATTATATTTCCTTGAATTATTGTGCCTGAGTACGAGTGCAGGTCGCGGATGGGTGGTTTTATGATCTCAGACCAATGGGTGTACTAGGTTGGCGAATATGTAATATGGGGACTTATAAGTGACCTCTTCTTATGGGAGGAGCATTCTTCCCGGGGGATGAGCGAGCTGATCTTTTAGAGGTCGTATGTGGCGAGCTTGTATTGGATAACCATTGCTATAGCTCGGTAGGGCGAGCAGGGTTATCATGAGTTGTGGTATGATGTTTTGGTAAGCTAACAATGTAATTTATTAAAGTTTTATGATTTTTGATTAAGTTTTTATTGTGGTTTCTTGTTGTTACATTCTTTTTTTTTTGTTACCGTTTTACATATTCTACCTGATTTCGTACCTCAATCAGCCAGAATATGGGGGACTAGCTGATACGACACTAAATTATTATGCTGGTATTTATGGTAAGCGACCTCATTTCTTAGAAGGAGCATTCCTTCCAAGAGGTGGGCGAGCTGGTTTGTAGAGTAGCGACTTGAAGTATGAGGGAGAGCTCTCATATAGGGTGGCGAACTCTTATGGTTTTATTAGCTCGGCGTTATATGGTAGCTCGATAATGGGCTTTGTAAATATTAGGCCCGAATGAGCTAATATGGATGGTATTGTGGGGTCCCGACGAATTATATCGAAAGAATCACAGGACCAGGCCTATTTTGGTAATTTAAGCGAAAGATCCATTATTTATGGGAACTTATCATACATGAGAAATCGTAAATCTAAGTCAGTCATGGTGTTTATGAAATTATAGTGCGTGGTTTGTACTTTTTTTACACCTTTTTGTTACCTTTTTGTGTCGCATTCGCGTGTATTTAGCTTGCATTGATGGGTTTTAGGATTCGTTTTGGCCTATTTTGTTAGTTTTAGGTTTTTATAGCTTTTGTGCATTTTTTAGTAGTTTTTCGTACATTTTTACCCTTTTTCGTATTTTTGGCCGTAGGATGACCAAGCGGGTCTCGCGCACGCTCAGGGCATCTCTTTCGACTCGGGTTGGAACGGGCAAAGCAAGGGAACATAGCGTGAACGATGAGTGACAACCGGCGGACGTTTAGAGCGAAATGAGAAAACCGAGCCGGAGTAGTCGAGCTAGTTGATCGACAGGCATTTCAGTCGATCGACTGATTGTCCAGTCGATCGACGAGATCTCTCCGAATCGACTGGAGCACATAAGGTTTGGCAACTTTGAGTGAAGCAGTCGATCGAATGCTCCTCAGTCGATCAACTGAGTCGCAATCCATTTCGTAATTTTGGTCCATTTTGATGATTTTGCCCCTGCATTTTTGTATAAAATGGACCAGCTCTCTCCAACCTTATCCAACCCTCCTTGGTGGTTTTGGACCTAGTTCCATCTCTTCCAAGCCATTGGTACCATTTTTCTTCCAAGCTTTAGTCATGTAAACCATGGTTTAAATTCTTAGATTATGCAATGTAGTTAGCTTAAGTAGTTAGTTTAGTTAGGTTTAGTTGTTCTAAGCAAGTGTTGGAGAGAGTGACACCTCCCTCATTTGTGGATCTTGTGTTGTTGAAACCTTCTCATTTGTGGATCTTGTGTTCAATGCAATTTGGTAGTTTTCTTTCCCTTAATTATTATGCTATGTTCTTGATTAATTGTTCATATTGTTTTTTTGTGTTTGTTTTGTTGTTCATTGCTTTTTGAATATTCTTGGTAATTTTCTAGCTTGTTGTTCTTTGTTTTTATCTTCTTGAAAACTCCATTAATGCACTCTTCTTTAAAGCTTTTTACTCTTTTTAGCTAAGCAAACTTTAGGTAGATAAAAGCCAAATGGGACTTTCCTCTTTGGTATTTTGACTTTCTTTTCAATTTAATGCTTTGAATCACTTTCAATTTCAAGCTTTTTTTTTCCCTCCAATTTCCCTTTCAATTTGCAAGCCTTCTTAGTTTAGTAAATTTTAATTTATGCAATGTTGATAATTAGTTTTAATTAATGTCATTAAAATTTAATTACTTTCAGGCAAGTTTTAATTTGCACTTGATGCAAATAGTTTAGAAATTACGGGTTTAGGGTTTATGTTCGTTTAGAACCATTAATCGGATTTTGTTGAGGCTCGGGATTGAAGAACCCCAATACTTGATTGACATTTGGGATTGACAACCTCGAATTGTTGATTAAGTGCTCGACAAAAACCGAGTGATCATGGAGACGAACCGAACACCCTAAACCCTCATTTTCATTATTTTCATTTAAATCCTTTTTAATTAAAGTTTCCTTTTAAATTCAAGCTTTAGCATAAAACTCAAAACCCACTCTATGACTTAATGCTTTCCTAGTGTAGATTAGTGTAATTTCGATTAACAATAGATTGAGTAAAAACACCGACCGCCGATAATATCTATCCTTGAGAGACATGACTTGGGAAAGCTTACCGCTCTACAATCGATACCGTACTGTTGCGGAGACGATTTCTTAGAGTGCTAAAAAATCTTCGATCAAATTTTGGCGCCGTTGCTGGGGATATATTAAGGCTAATGGTGTTTTAAATTATTTCTCTTGTTATCTTAGTTGGTAGTTAATTTAGATTTTTATTTTACTTTAGATTCTCGTAATCCTTTGTTGAGTGTTGTGTTTGCAAGGTTCTCATTGGGGAAGCCCGATGCCGCTTGCCCACACTCACAACGATCAAAGGATGCCTCCGCCAATTGATTGATCTGGCCGAGGATGGCAAACTACCGAGCTAGTTTGCCATACGACGACCTATATCCAAACTCCCGATTATCCAAACACTTACATCCAAACTCCCAAGTATCCAAATCCGTACACCACTCTCCCAAGCTATTGGGTCCCCTCGACAAATGATGACCAGTATGCTTTGATCGGTAAAGAATGGGCCCACTCTTTCAATTATTCCGTCCCAAACCCTCCACATTCACCCCCGATTTTATATCCCCATAACCCGAGCATGGACCCGCATGCACCGACTCGTGATTCTTATGATCTGGGTTTTGACGATCCATAATCTCAGCTCGCCCCGCCTTTTTCTTATCCAAGCTTTGACTCGTATGCTCCACCAATTCATGATTCATATTCTTGGAGCTTCGATTTTTATAATCTACCCACCTCGAGCTCGTACACTTCGAGCGATGACCCTTATACCTCATTTTTTCAAGATTCGTCTATACCCCAACTCCCGGACTTTGAGCCTCTCTCATCCGAGCTCGTGGAGTCAATTCGACAATTGGATGAATGCCTTTGCTCGCATGGAGACTCAAGTAGAGCAAATTGCCAACGATGTGGACGAGCTTAAAAGGCCGTGTCTTGATGAGATGCCTATCTTCGATGTGGTGGCTCCCACCGTTGTTGTTGGCAATGCAACTTTTCACGGTCTTTTGAAAGAGGTGTGCATGGAGGTGGAGATAGAGGGTGAGGAGAAAGGTTCGGAGATCGGCGTTACCCCTCTCGTGTTTTGTGAAGAAGTTGTAGAGGAACGTGAGGGGGGGTTATTTTTTGGGTCTCCAACGACACTTGGATTGTTGAGCTTACTTTCTTTTGGCGAGGATGATGGAGTTGTGCCGGTTTTCGAGGATGTTGAGTTGATCGAGCCTCTTTTACCACCACACGACGCTGTTTGTCTACTCGAACTAGTGTAGGTGGAAGAGGGAGCGGGGGAGGGAGAAGAGATGACAGTCGGGGAGACGAAGGAGTACGTCGTCCCATTTTGGGACGATCACATTTGGGTGGTCGACTACTCCCTCTTCTGACCACCAAAGAAAGCCCGCGGTCTTGATAGTTGGACCTTCTGGCTTGCCCGACGTGCCCGCCTTGGTGATTTTTGTCACCCGGTGTCTCTACTCGAGAACACCAAGGCATGGCACGATCGCCACCTCTTCTTGGATCCCGGATAGCGTCAATTGTATGAACCGTCGAGCTATAGACGTTAAAGTAGCGCTTATTGGGAGGCAACCCAATTTTTAAAAAAAAGAAAAAAAAAATAGAAAATCCAAAAAAACTGAAAATTCAAATAAAAAAACTTTTTATTCGTATTTTGTTTTTTGCAACCCCCCGTTTGTTAATTTCTTGTAGGTTGCTTGTCTCGACTCCCGGAAATGACTTACGCACAACCGCGTCGACACAAGCTCGGAGATAGGGGCATTTTCTTTTCCCTACACTTTTTACCCCTTTATTTAGCTTAATTTGCAATGAGGACATTGCTAGATTTTAAGTGTGGGGTGGTGGTTAGAGTTCACCTTAGGCTTTTAAGATTGTTTGCATGCTTTCTTGTGCTAATTTGAGTAACGTTCGTGTTATTTTTGCTTGGAACCTTGGCGAAGTGACGCGGTTTTGATGAATTGCTTAGGAGTTTAGATTTTCGATCGGTGTTTTGCATGTAATTGTTGTGTTTTTCTCGTATTTTTTAATTAGGGTTTTATTGTGTTTTTAACAGTTTTTACGTCGGTTATTTAGGTTTTAAGTTATTTTTCTAGTTTTGTTGTTTTTCTTGTTTCTTGTTAATTTTATGCTTAAACTGGGTTAAATGTTTTCAATTAATTGGAGTTTGGTTTAATTCTTGGGTTTTGATATTTAAAATTTTCATTTAATAGGTGGATTATGGGGTTGAATCAAGCTTAGGTGCAAGGATGGCTCCAAAATGGGCAAACTTTCTGGAATGATGGCCTAACTTCGCCTAGGATGGCCTATTCTCACGCCAACACGCTAGGCGCAAAAACAGGCACGATTTCTCGCCAAAATTCGAGTCTGGACTACCACACTGGGTGGCGCTGTCGACACCGGGTTACCCAGTGTCCGAGCAGCGCCCGCAAGCCTGCCAGCGCGCGCCCGCGCATCCACCCAGCACCTGCGCGCAGCGCTCGCCAACACACGCCTAGCCTCGCCTAAACCCGCGCCTGCCTGCCAGCGCCTAGGCTCTCACCTAGCATCACGCCTGCTCGCGCCCAGCAGCTCGCCCAGGATGTCGCCTACACCAGCCCAGCCTGCCGACCACACTGCGCCCAGCGGCGCCCAGGCTCGGCCATGGCCGAGCCATCTCGGCCAAAAGCGAGCCATGGTCGAGCCAAACAAGCCCAAATGTGCCAAAAAGGCTAGCTATGGGTCAAAATCGAGTCAAACCCGGGATTTTAACGACTTTAAGGTCAAATTGGCCCATTTAAACCCAAATTAACCTTGTATAAATATACTAGAACTCTCATTTTGTAGGGGATCATCCACTCATTCCCCAACTCTTGCATGAGCCTTGGGATTAATTTTCTCTTCATTTTTCTTCTAGATCTACTTTCTCTCTCTTAGGTTTTAGATTTAATCTTTAAGCATTTCCTTGGGTTTGTAAGCTCAAGATGAATCCAAATACTCCTTTGGATTAGCACTTTCATTGTAATTCAAGTTTTGGGATTCTCCATTTAATTTTAATAAGCTTTCCTTTTAAATTCAAGCTTTGTTCTTCATTTTCATGCATGTTCTTCTATTATGCTTTTTGTCTTAGCTACTTGATTTCATGATGAAACTTGTGAATTGACTATAGATTCTAGTTGAGTGACACACCTAGGCTATAGATCGGGTCCTTGATCATCATGTTTTTGAGTTTTACTTATGCTTTATTTTGAATTAAATTTCCATGCATAGTTTTAAATAGAATTCTAGATCTACTCTTTGTTTCTCGTTATTTTTTCGAAAGATTTGAAATTTTACGTCAACTTTTACTGCTCTTTACTTTGGTGCTTTCAATTTTTGTCAATTTGCATTATTTGAGTTTTCATGCATGGTTGTACCTTGTGCATGCATGGTAGTAAATGGTGAAACTATGCTTGTTTTTGCTTGTTTTCATTAATTGCTTGCATTTTCAATTTGGGCATACGATCGAGGCATCCGACCAACTTGTTATTTCAATTTCTAGTTTAGTTTAGCTAGTTTAATTACTTTATTTTCATTTTCTCTTGATTTTTTTAAAGCTTGAAACACTTTGATCCTTCAATTAAATAGATTTCCGATAAGACCAAGCCATGAACCCTTTGATATATTCAAAACCACGAGAAACTACACTAACAATCGGATTTAGTGTACTTAGGTAATTTGACTCGTTGGGAATTTTGTTCGGCTTTAGCTTCGTGCTATCCTTGAGCTCATATAGAACTAGTGCCTCAACTAGCCTCGTCGTCGAACACCCTCAACTTTGTTCGGCTTTAGCTTCGTGCTATCCTTGAGCTCATATAGAACTAGTGCCTCAACTAGCCTCGTCGTCGAACACTCTCTATAGAATTTTTGTTTTGCGTTTTGGAGTCGTCAATTGCTCCATGTGCTCGATTGAAAACATTGTAAGTTGCTAGTACCAACGAGTGATCGGAGCCGTTGATTTCTCTTTGTATATATCTTGTATTTAAGTACCTTATTTCCTTGGGTACAAAACAAAGAAATAAAAAAAAAAGAAAAAAGAAAAAAAAGAAGAAAAAAATGATGATGAATAAACAAGGATAAGTTATAAATCCTTGTAGTTATTAAGTGATAAAACGTGCAAATCCTCCACGTTTCCTCTTTCTCCTTCTTTTTAGATTTTGTTTGTTAAAGAGTGTTGTAGACGATTGGGGCTAGTAGGGAGCCGATTAACGGTTCGACCGTGGATAGACCTTAGCCGGGGCAAGGACGAGGGGACCGACTTGAGGGTTACCTAATACTTTTAGTTTTTGGGAGTTGATCTAAACTTTCTTTGTCAAGACATCTTTGTCATCCTTTTAGCTGAGCTAACGAGCATTGTAACATATGACGTCTCGAATGGGGATTTTTGCACTAGTTTAGGACCATTCAAGAGTAGTTTTGTAATTTTAGATTAGTATTGCTTGAGGACAAGCAATCATTCTAAGTGTGGGGTGGTTGATTTGTACTTTTTCGTACACCTTTTTGTTACCTTTTTGCGTCGCATTCGCGTATTTTTTCTTGCATTTACGGGTTTTAGGAGTTTTTTTAGCCTATTTTGTTAGTTTTAGGTTTTTATAGCTTTTGTGCGATTTTTAGTAGTTTCTCGTACATTTTTATCCTTTTTCGTATTTTTGGCCGTAGAATGACCAAGCGGGTCTCGCGCACGCTCAGGGCGTCTCTTTCGACTCGGATTGGAACGGGCAAATCAAGGAATCACAGCGTGAATGAGGAGCGACAACCGACAGACGTTTAGAGCACGAGAAAACCGAGCCAGAGCAGTCGAGCCAGTCGATCGACTGATTGTCTAGTCGATCGACTAGATCTCTCTGAATCGACTGGAGTACAGAAGGTTTGGCAATTTCGGGCGAATCAGTCGATCGACTGACCCTTAGTCGATCGAACCTCAGTTGATCGACTGAGTCACAATCCATTTCGTAATTTCGGTCCATTTTAACGATTTTTCCCCTGCATTTTTGTATAATGAGGACCATCTCTCTCCAACCTTATCCAACTCTCCTTGGTGGTTTTGGACCTAGTTCCATCTCCTCCAAGCCATTTGTACCATTTTTCTTCCAAGCTTTGGTCATGTAAACCCTAGTTTAAATTCTTAGCTTATGTAATTAAGTTAGCTTAAGTAGTTAGTTTAGTTCGGTTTAGTTGTTCTAAGCCAGTGTTGGAGAGAGTGCACCTCCCTCATTTGTGGATCTTGTGTTGTTGAAACTTTCTCATTTGTGGATCTTGTGTTCAATGCAATTTGTTAGTTTTCTTTCCCTTAATTTTTATGCTATGTTCTTGATTAATTGTTCATGTTGTTGTTTTGTGTTTGTTTTGTTGTTCATTGCTTTTTATATACTCTTGGTAATTTTCTGGCTTGTTGTTCTTTGTTTTTATCTTCTTGAAAACTCCATTGATGCACTCTTCTTTCAAGCTTTTTACTCTTTTTAGCCAAGCAAACTTTAGGTAGATAAAAGCCGAATGGGACTTTCCTCTTTGGTATTTTGACTTTCTTTTCAATTTAATGCTTTGAATCACTTTCAATTTCAAGCTTTGTTTTTCCCTCCAATTTCCCTTTCAATTTGCAAGCATTCTTAGTTTAGTAAATTTTAATTTATGCAATGTTGATAATTAGTTTTAATTAATGTCATTAAAATTTAATTACTTTCAGGCAAGTTTTAATTTTCACTTGATGCAAATAGTTTAGAAATTACGGGTTTAGGGTTTAGGTTCGTTTAGAACCATTAATCGGATTTTGTTGAGGCTCGGGATTGACGACCCCAATACTTGATTGACATTTGGGATTGACAACCTCGAATTGTTGATTAAGTGCTCGGCAAAAACCAAGTGATCATGTAGACGAACCGAACACCCTAAACCCTCATTTTCATTATTTTCATTTAAATCCTTTTTAATTAAAGTTTCCTTTTAAATTCAAGTTTTAGCATAAAACTCAAAACCCACTCAATGACTTAATGCTTTCCTAGTGTAGATTAGTGTAATTTCGATTAACAAGAGATTGAGTAAAAACACCTACCGCCGATAATATCTATCCCCGAGAGACACGACTCGGGAAAGCTTACCGCTCTACAATCAATTCCGTACTATTGCGAAGACGATTTCTTAGAGTGCTAAAAAATCTTCGATCAGTGGGAGAAGGTAACCCTAACTTGGGGAACACTTCTCTTATCTATATAAAAGGGGTTCACGCCTCACTTTTATTCTAAGTTATTTTTATCACGATTTGGGCACTCAAAATATCTCTCGCACTATTTGACTTAAGCATTGGAGGACCTTCGTTGGGGCCATCCACCGCCTTGGCTGAGGGTGTTGTTTTGCAGGATCGATCAGGTCGCTAGGAGACTCTTGGAGATCAATCAGGTTGCTGTGACGTTATCTATTACTAATCAGGTCACTGATCTCAGATTTGAGGTTAGTACCCCCTATTCTTGGTAACCAATCTTTTTGGTTTTATCACACTTCAAAAATAATACATTAGAATCTGTATTCACTACTTTAATTTATTATTTTAAATAACTTTAATATATCATTACATTTAACTAGTACATATCATCACATCTATATAATACATATAATCACATATAACTATATATATTATCACAAATAATTAAAATCCTTAAATTTAAAATTTAAAATCTTAAAATAATGAAATAAATCCTAAAATAGAAAATTAAATTCTAAATTGGAACCCTAAGAACCAAACTTTTGTCACATATCATCATATATAATTGATACGATAAAAGATTTTTCTGCTGAGAACTTAAAATTGAAAAATAAACCTTAAAATGAAAACCTAAACCCCAAAATAAAAAATTAAAGACTAAAAAGGAAACTAAATCCTAAAATGAAAAAATAAACCCTAAATTCTAAAATTTTGTTATATATATATATATTTTTTTTTGTAGTATACTTAGCACCCAAATCGATAATAAATTGCCAATAAATTCGTTCATTTTTGCTTCTAATGCATGTCTTAATTCTCTTTTTAGGGACTATAGTACATCTAGATGACAAGTCACCGACTAACTTAGAAGACGTAAAATAGTTCCCTTTTCGTCTTAAATAAATGTTTTAATACATTTGAATCACAATGAACGTTAGATGATAAACCTTTTGCTTTAGTGTGAAACATTGTAATCTTTCTCAATTCGACTTCATTTAAGTAAGTGTATTCGCTCCAAACTCGTAATTGATCAACTTGATCACCTATTGCACATTGACAGAAGTGACTCGTGCATGATTTCTTTTTTACGTACGAAAATGTGCACTTATTAATTATTTTTGATAAATTATTATTCGTTACAAAAACATGAAATTAGTACTGAAACGAGTAATACTATCATAAAAAATAGTTTGTACCGGAAATAATTCCTCTTTCTCTCATAACTTTTCATTAAAATAATATTTGCATACGAACTATATGACCTTATAAGTACAAACTCTCTCCTAACTTTCCAACATATACACACTATTTTTAACTATTTTTTCGACCAACTCTCCTGAATTTTACAAACTTATAGTATTCCCTTATATGGTTAAAGATTCTAATCTTTAGTACTTGAGTAATAAGTATAGAATCTATTGTCTTAATATTATATTTAATATCGAAACATGTAATGTAATAATAAAACCCTAAGATATAAAATATATTGAGTATTCAAGTATTCTTACGTTCTCTTAAAGCTAAGAACTTGAAGTACTTTTACAATGAAACCTATAAACTATTTATACAACACATAAGTCGGTTTCCTTAAGTCGGCTTGTTTTTTCATGGGCATTTGAGACGGGCTTTTCTATTTAGCGGGCCGCCTTGTTCAATTGGAATCTTGGTTGGACTTTTTTCCTTCTTCTTCATCTTGTATAGAATTGAGATTCTTGTGAGCTCTTTGACTTCAATACACTACATTGACTTTTTATGTTGAAGCTTCCTTAAAACCCGATAGATCTGTTTCCTTCTTTATCTTGAAGGATCTTGAAACTTCTAGAACAGAAATATCCCATTTCCTTATCTCTTAAGCTAGCACGTGTTGCTTCATCTGCAAAACAAGGAAAGACCAAGCAAGTTATTTCCTTATAATAAATAACTTATAATAGAATATTCTTAATAATAAAACTTCCCTTATTTTCAGTTTTGACTAGTGATGTGTCGTAAATATGCATGATTTTTAAGAATTTTTCTTGGTATACTTTTGGTGATCAAGAGGTTAAACGACATATTTTCATCTTATTTTGTATTTTCGAGCGGACGCAATCGTTTGTTGGTTTTATGTGCATATATAGGGGTTGTGTTGTGAATTATTTTGTGGCTTAGGATACGGATGAGTGTGGATTATAGTTAACTGAAATCCAAATGACTATTTTTTGAAGAAATATGGTTGTGATGGTGTCACTACCAATATCGTGGACATGAAATTGAACTATACTGGGACAAAGTCTTACATAAAGGCTAGTGTCACTGAAAAACTCTTTAAATGGGACAAAGCCTTACGTGAAGAAAAGTTCATAAGCCCATATAATCAGTACATGTGCGACAGGTCAATAAGGCCTAAACCAAATTAGGGTAGTAGAAGTTGATAAAAAAAACTGATTCAAGGCAGCTGAGATTGTTTTAAGAGACCAGACAATCAATAGGCCCCTTCTCCTTTCTCTACACACTTTATTTTATTTTATCATGGGCACTCTGTGATGTGGACCAAAATGTCCGTACTTTATATTATTTATTTTATGAGGTTATTTGTGATAAGCGACCTAATTTCTAGGAGAGGGTGTTCCTTCTGGAAGATGGGCGGGCTGTATTGTGTCCTTAGAAAGTGAACGAGATGGTTTGTGTAGAGTAGCGACCTGTAGTATGGGGATGAGTTCTCATATAGGGTCGTGACCTCTTGTGTTTTGAGTTGTATACTTGAGCTTGAGTGTGGGTTTTATGAATGTTAAGCCTGTGGGCTTAAGGTGATTGTGTTATATGGCTTTTGGTGGGCTGTATAAAGGGCCCAGGCCTGTTGTGAAGAGGTTTATTATATATGGGAACTTAGCATGTGGAGAGAGTCCTAATTGAGAGTCGGTTGTGGAGTTGTATTATGAATGGAATTATGGTTATAGAAGGTAACCTTAGATTGAGGGAGATCTCCCATATCTTTATATAAAGGGGCGAGTGCCTATCATTATTTTCTTAAGTCGATATCATTATATTGCATTATTGTTGAGAAGAGAAGTGTTGAGTGATTTTCGCTTATTAACTTAAGCGTCGGAGGGCCTTAACGGGCTCGAAATCCGGCCTGTTCGAGGCGTTGTTTTGCAGGATTGGCGAGGTTGCTTGGAGGATAATTGAAGGCTTTGAAACTCGCTGTGACGTATTTAGAAGCAGTGTCAGGTTGCTGATCTCTTTTTAGGTTAGTACCCCCTTTATTTGGTGGTTCAACTTTTTGGACTTATCAAATTGGCGCCGTCTGTGGGAAAGAGAGACATCGAGTCTTTGAGCGAAAGGCGTGAGAGATTTCATAAGCAAAATATGAAGGATAACAACATTATTCCGAGGACATTACACTATGGTTCTTTGTCAAACAACAACAAGAAGAAGAATAGATTGGTGGATATTAATGAACAAGACGTGATGAAGGATGGACAAACGCCTTCTCAGGCGGATCCAGTTGTCCAAGGCACTGGTAACACACCACCGCCTTCCCCCAAGAAGCGCGAGGGAAAAGGGCAGGCGGGAGATGTGGAGTTAAAAACACCGGAGGTGGAGGCGCAGAAAGCGATTCACATAGAGGCAAAAGACGGGGAAGATTTACTAAAGGATAGGCCCTGTCCGAGTAAGAAGGGGTTTTTAGATGGGCTTATGCATTTCGTGCCTCTAGAGAAACAGGAGGAGTAACGCAGGTACCTAGCGAGCGAGCTAAGTGCTGGGAAGGAAACATGTGGTAAATCACATAGCGAGCGAGAGGACGGGTCGGTGGTTAGAAAGGTAAAGCGAGGTGAGAAGTCTCTATCGAAAAGACTCTCTCATAAGAGAGGACGAAGTACGCGGAAAAATGAGGATGCTTCTAGTTCCACCTCATCCATAGATTCTCATGTTCGCAAGCAAAGAGCGAAAGGGGTGAAAGTAAGGCGAGGTCACTATAGGCGAAAGAATCGCCGGCACAGTAAACATAATAGTGAAAGCGAGACTCCGACCTCCGACACGGGTAGTGAGTCTCAGGAGAAAACCAAGAAGAGCGGTAATGTGTTTAAGGAGGGAAAGGGAGAAAGTGAGATAGGGCCGCATAATAAAGCCTTCAGAGATCTGCAGGAGGTAATGTTGAAACTAGAGAGGCGAATGGATGGGGATAGATTGGATGGAGACGAAGGACATCCTTTTTCAGAGGATATGATGCACGCGGCAATGCCTAAGATTTATAAGGCATTGGAATTTCAGTATCAAGGAGTGACGGATCCAGTCGAGCACCTGCAGCTCTTTGAGAATGCAAGGTTGTTGCATAGTTATACGGATGTCGTGGCATGTCGGGCCTTTGTGTCGACCTTGAGGGGGATCGCACAAAATTTGTTCTACCAGCTTTCGCGGGGAAAAATTACCATTTATCAGGTGTTGCGAGCTGCTTTCTTGAAACAGTTTTCTAGTGTTAGGCAGAGTGCGAAGACAGCACAGTCGCTCTTTACTATGGTGCAACGACCTAACGAAACACTGAAGCAGTATATTAATAGATTTACCAACGCTACTCTGGAGGTGCCCGCTGCCACTAATGAGATGAAGGCCGGAGCCTTACAAGAGGGACAAAGAAGAGAGGACTTGCGCGAGTCGCTGGTCAAAAAAGAAGCACGAACTTACGATGAGGTGTTAGCGAGGTGTCATAAGTATGTGCAGGTGGAAGAGGCTGAGGATGAACATCGAGCACGTTTTGGCAGGGAGGTTGTAGACAGGGCTGATAGYGGGCCTAGAAGGGAATTACGGAGAKAACCAAGAAGGATAGTGCGTGGACTCCTGAGCACGAGCTCTGGGATTAGTAAAAGGTCAGAAGAGAGTATGCGAGATTGGAGAGAAGAGGATTTCACACCACTAGCGTATTCGCAAGCTAGAGTGTTCGGTATTATGGAGCGTTTGGTACCTGATGCTATAAGATGGCCAGAGGATTGCACACCTATCCCTACTCATCCCAGAACTACCTCCTTCTTCTTATTTCATAACAATTATGGGTATTTCACCGAAAAATGCAGGCACCTCAAGGAGGAGATAGAGAGACTCATGAAGGCGGGGCATTTGAAGTAGGTGATCTATAAAGAGATAGAACCAAAGGAGAAGGGGCGGGCGCTACCTCCACCACCACCATCAGAAGGTCCTCCCCAACAACAGGTCGTAAGACCGAGGCAACACGGAAATCAGGTACACGATGGCCCACGAGGGAATAGAAGAAGGATAAATATGATTTTGGGAGGACCAACGGATGGTGATTCTAATAATGCACGTAAAAGGCATGTTCAGTCAGCTCATTCAGGAACGTGGGAGGTTGCTAGTGTGAGTAGGCAATCACAGTTTGTAGGGCCAATTATTTCCTTTGGCCCTAAGGATCGACACGGGCTTCAGTAGGATCACAATGACGCTTTGGTGATTGAGGCTGAAATTGCAGGGTACGAGGTTGGTAGAATTTTCGTGGATAATGGAAGCTCAGTGAATATCATATATATAGACTGTCTGGAACAGATGGAGATAGAAAAAAGGGTGCGGTCTGTATATACGCCCATATATGCGTTTAATGGGGCACAGGTGAATACTGAAGGCGAGATGACGCTCCAGGTGGTACTGGGAAAAGATGAAGTACGAGTGGAGAAGAGTTTGAAGTTCTTGATCATTCGTGGGAGGTCGGCCTATAATGCTATATTAGGGCGACCTGCCCTTAACACGTTCCAGGCGGTAACATCAACTTATCACATGAGCATCAAGTATGCGGTGGGTGACAAAGTAGGAGAAGTCATCGCACAACAGCAGGTCGCACGATCTTGTTATCAGTTGGCAGTCAGGAAAGGGTTGATGGAGAATAAATGCGAGAGGGGTGATGATCAACCGGAAGGAGTGCTTAATGCAAAGAAAATGAAAGAGCAGGAGAACTCTGTCCAACCGAATGAATAATTGATGGAGATCTCCTTAGAAGAAGACCGCCCAGAGTATACTACGAGGGTAGGGACCCTAATACCTGATACATTAAAGGACGAGCTGATCAAGTTGTTAAGAGAGTTTAGGGATGTATTCGCGTTTGGGGATGGAGAATTGACAGGGGTGTCCCCGGAGGTCGCACACCATCACTTAAATGCGGATCCGGAAGCAAGGTCGGTGAAACCGAAGAGGAGGCATTTTGGGCCAGAGCTGGATAGGGTAATTGAAGAGGAAGTACAGAAATTGTTGAAGGCTGGCCATATAAGGGAGATTCAATTCCCTGAGTACCTGTCTAATGTTGTGATGGTGCCTAAGCCGGCTCAGAAGTGGAGGATGTGTGTGGATTTCCGCGACCTGAATAAAGCTTGTCCCAAGGATCATTATCCTTTGCCGTGAATCGATCAGTTGGTGGATTCTACCTCGGGGTGCGAGCTGTTGAGCATGATGGATGCTTCGCAAGGGTATCACCAAATACCCCTGGCAAAAGAGGATCAGCCCAAAGTGAGTTTTGTTACTTCCACAGGTACTTTCTATTTTGTCTCCATGCCTTTTGGGTTAAAGAATGCAGGAGCAACCTATCAGAGGTTGGTGGATCGTATGTTTAAAGACTTGATGGGGTCCACCATGGAGGTTTACGTCGATGACATGCTGGTTAAAAGCAAAAGAGCATAATCTCATGTCGAGGATTTAAAGAAGACGTTTGTTATACTAAGGCAGTACGGTATGAAATTAAATCCGAAGAAGTGTGCTTTTGGCGTCCAATCTGGAAAATTTCTTGGTTATATGGTGACCGAGCGAGGAATAGAAGTTAACCCGGAGAAGGTACGAGCTGTTTTGGAGATGCCACATCCTCGCACGGTGCGTGATGTTCAGGTACTTACAGGTCGGATGGCAGGTCTTAGTCTTTTTATTTCCAGGTCGGCGGAGAGAGGCGTCCCATTTTTCAGGGCGCTTCATAAAGGGTCCAGGTTTGAGTGGACAAAGGAAGCTGTGGATGCATTTGAGGAGTTGAAAATGTACTTGGCAGAAATACCATTATTGACCAAGCCCATGCCAGTAGAAGAATTGATATTATATATATCTGTAGGGGAGGTCGCCGTGAGTTCTGTGTTGATAAGGGAAGAAGCGGGCATGCAAAAACCTATCTACTACATTAGTAGGATGTTGCATGGGGCTGAGTTGAAGTATACTGAGCTGGAAAAGGGAGGATTTGCATTAATATGTACAGCAAGGAAGTTGAGACCCTATTTCTTAAGTCACAGGGTGAAGGTACGTACTAACCTAGCTCTCAAGCAGGTTTTAGGAAATCCCAATGTGTCGGGACGATTGGTGAAGTGGGTTGTGGAGTTAAGCGAGTATGATGTGGTTTGTGAACCAAGGGCAGCTATCAAAGCACAAGTTTTAGCAGATTTTCTGCAGGAGATGGCAAGACCGGCTGGCGTAGATGAGGAAGTGAAGGTGTGGACATTGTACACAGATGGTTCGACCATGGCAACGGGATCGGGGCTAGGTATTGTATTGACCAGCCCAGGAGGGGAGAACTTGGAGTTCGCAATCAAGTTGGGATTTAAAGCGTCCAATAATGAAACAGAGTATGAGGCTGTATTGCAAGGTGTTAAGATGGCAAGCGACCTGGGAGCACGAAAGTTGTGGGCATATACCGACTCCCAATTGGTGGCTTGTCAGTTTGGTGGATCTTTTGAGGCTAAGGAGGAGCGAATAGCGGTGTATTTGAGTAGATTGCGTGAAGAGGTAGCCCGTTTTGATGAGTTCAAACTGGAACATTTACCGCGAGCTGTGAATACCCGTGCTGATCAGCTTGCTCGAATAGCAGGAGCCTTGGGTACTTGTGGTACTCGGACAATTACGTTAATGGAGTTGGGGCATAGTAGTGTGGAAAAGGGAAAGGAGGTTATGGAGCTTGATGAGAGAGACGATTGGCGTACACCTATTTGGGATGTTTTTGTCAAGGCCAAAGAAGGCACAGAGAGAATGACGACAAAGGAAGCTCGAGTCGCAGCTCGCTTTTGCGTAATCAATGGGGAATTATATAAAAGATCACGTTTTGGACCCTTCTTGAAATGTCTAGCTACAGACCGTGGGGAAGAAGTTTTGAGATAAATACATCAAGGGTATTGTGGTGACCATGAGAAAGGGAATACATTGATGAATATAACATTGCGGGCTGGTTTCTTTTGGCCCGGGATGAAAACTATGGCTAGCGAGCTGGTTCTAAAATGTATGAAGTGTCAAATGCATGCTTCGGTCATTCACATACCTACTGAGGATATGACGATAATGAGCTTGCCGTGCCTGTTTGCACAATGGGGGATTGATATTTTGGGCCCCTTTCCGAAAACCCCAAGTAACAAAGAGCATTTAGTGGTTGCGATAGATTATTTTACGAAGTGGGTGGAGGCCGAGGCAGTTACTGGGATAAGTCAGCAACACATAATGGATTTTATTTTTGACAATATATTTTGCAAGTTCGGAGTACCTCGAGTGTTAGTGTCGGACAATGGAACTCAATTTAATGGCCGAAAAATTCAAAAGGGGTGCAAGGAGATGGGAATGAGGGAACGATTTGCTTCTGTGGAGCACCCGTGGACCAATGGGCAAGTGGAGGTCACTAATCGAATAATTGTACAAGGACTAAGCTCCGTTTGGAGAAGACAGGAGGGCTTTAGGAAGATGAGCTCGCGTCGGTCTTATGGGCTTATCGAACGACTCCCCGATCTACCACGGGGGAATCGCCGTTTAGTTTAGTTTATGGAATGGACGCAGTCATTCCCGCGGAGATAGTTGGAGGTTCGCAATGCTTGACAGCATTTAATGTAGAAGAGAATGAAAGATTGGCTCGAGGGGCGATTGAGACTATTGATGAAATAAGAGAGAGAGCTGCAGCTCGTGTCGAGCATTATAAACAGAGAGTACAAGCTGCTTTCAATAAGCGGGTTAAACATCGCTGTTTTCAGGTCGGCGATCTGGTGTGGAAGAGAGATGATGCATTGAAGATGACCAAAAAATTTAAACCGAATTGGCTGGGACCATTTAAGGTGAAAAAGGTATTGAGAGGAGGGGCATATATACTCGAGGATGCGAATGGAAAGTCTTGCTGCGTACTTGGAATGTGTGCCATTTAAAAAAGTATTATGCGTAGAGGTTGGGTTGCGGGGGAAGGTAACTCTGGACCGGAGGGCACTTCTCCCGGCCAAGCGAGCTTGTGGGGAGTTTTTCTGGTGTTTATTTATAGTGTGATGTATTTTGTGG
>BMAC01000022.1:3851-38959 GCA_014905375.1 Phtheirospermum japonicum | reverse complement strand
TGGCGGGAGAAGGTAACTCTGGACCGGAGGGCACTTCTCCCGCTTAATGATTGGAAGATTAAGTAATATGATGAAATAAAGTTTGACGATCTATCTTGTTCTTTATAAATTATGTTCTTTAGGGTCGAGTGGTTGTGATGTTTACCTTGTTTTTAGAATATGTGTTTTTATGCGAGCTAACATGTTTTGAGTATTGATGGATTGTATTGTTTATGGGTTATGGTACGGCTGGGGTTCTGCGGGCCCGTTAACAGAGAGTGTGGTTGCTCGTATTTTTCGTGATCTATCTTAGAGAATTTTTTTGTGGTTAAGATGATTCTGAGAATTATTATTGCAGGGTTATGTGATGAGAGTTATAAGGCTGTGCAGATAGTAAATGTAATATAAAGTAACAGCAAGAGTAATAAATTGTTTGTATAAGGTTCGAGCAGATGAGTAATAAAATTTTAAGCGATATTCTCAAAAGGCATGGTCGCAGCAGGATGATCTGTGGTGGTTGATTCAGGAGGATTGGTGGTAATTGTTTCTGGCTCAGGGAGTAGGTCGTCTAGAGGCGTCTCCAGCTCAGCATGTACCTCTGCGGACAGAGCAGCTCGGCTTTGACAGGATAACAACCACTTCGCGTAGATGGACTGTGTCCAGTCGCTTTTATAGCAGTTAAAGGTGTTAACCTGTCGACGAGGGCCTTGACGTTGGGGGTGTAGGTGACGTTTAGCGCAGCGACCTCCTCCTTTATCATATCGGCCGCCTTGGAGATCCATTCAACAGCACCGCTGGCCATCACTCCAAAATAGATGGAAGACTTCTCGTAGGCCTCCACCAGCTCCTGCCGATAGGCGTCAATGAACTTCCTGCCAGTTTCACTGGTGAGGAAAGTTCGCCGACCTTAAGAGATGCCTTCCTCACGGGCTGTCTCCACTTGAGCTTGGAGCTCTTGATTCTGCAGTTTGAGTCCTTCGGCTTGCTTTTGTGCACCTTTAAGCTCCCCGGCTTGTTTCTGCGCATTTTTTAGCTCGTTGTCCTTGTGAGCTGCCTCATCCTTCAGACTGTTTACCTGGCTCTGCAAGATGGTTATTTCTTCCTCGCGGGTTTTCAACAGCTTATATGCGCCATCCAGTTCCCCTTGGGTTAACGAGAGCTACTTGGTTTGTTGTTCGGTTTGTATGGTCAGCTCGTCGCACGTCTTTTGTAGTTCGCCCTCTACTGAACGAGCTATTAACTCCTTGGAGAGCTTGGAGAATAGGGGACTCAGCTGCATAAGGTTACTCTACATAAGTATTCTTAAGTGGTGAACGTATTGAGAAGGATGGCTCTTTAGAATATACCTGCTTGATCGCATGCTCGTTGAGAAGGGTTTGGATATCCGCCTCTTTTTCGCACTTCGCTAGCACTTTGCTTAGATCAGATCTGGCTGAGGTACCGCAGGACCCTTGCGAAAGCGACGATGTTTTGGCTTTGGAGGGCTCGGGCTTTTCGCTGCTAGGCTCTCTGGTATGGGTTGGAGAGGTCGTTTGCCCTTATTGATGGTTCGCCTCACTAGTTGCATCTCGTCCTCGTCGACAACTGCACTGGAGGTCTGCTGTGGTGCCTCATCCAAGGTGACAGGAGGGACGAGTTAAACAGCGGGCTGTGAGGTGGATGGTTTCTTGGTTGTCTCGGAGCGAGCTGCGGTGCAGCTGTTGACAAAGGCAACTGTAACCAAAAAAGTATTATTGCTCAGATTTTTGCAGTTTGAGATGTAGTACAATTGTAAGACCTAAAACACCTACCAAAGTCTGATTCAGTGATGGCATATTCTGGCTCGATCGGGCGGGAGTCAATGCCCACATAACGGAACATGTCGGATCGACTAGTGAGTTGCACCACATCGAAAGGGCGTTTGCTCCATTCTGCGAGCTGGTCGAAGTATATTTTATATAGGCGAGAGCACTCTTTGGGGGATGGTGGTTTGTATTTTTTGGGAGTACGATTTTGTAGCTCGGTTATAAAGGGCCAGTCTTCTGTGTTATGAATAAAGAAGAATTTCTTTCTCCACTCGGGGACTTTGTTGGGGGGATTTGTTAGAAAGCGAGCTAGCCCTGAACGAGAGGAGAGATAGAAAGAGTTCTGTTGGTATTTTATTTAGAAGCAGAAGTGAAAGAAGCCTGGGTCAGGCTGGGTGTTGTAATATTCACATAATAAGAGATATCCGGATAGATACTTCATAGAGTTGGGAGTTAGTTGTAAGGGAGAGATGTTGTACAAGTTGGAGATTTCGATGTAGAAGGGATGGGCTGGAAATCTAAACCCTGCTACTAGTAATGTGTCAAAGAGGGTGATGTGGTTAGGGGGAGGTCGCAGAGGGTCTACGTGCGGGCTATCAGGCAGGACCATCTTGGCGGTCTCCGGAAGATTTAGAATCCTTTGAAATTTCTTTAATTTCTTTGGGTCGGGGAGTAGCTAATAATTATGTTTGATTTCTTTGATCGCGTGAGACGAGGAGGGTAGGTCGTTAATGGATAAGGAATGAGCTATATTCACTGGATTCTCCCTAAAGTGCTCACAAGAAAGGAGATCATTGGATTCAGGTAGAGGGATACCCTCTGAAATATGTACAGGGGTTAATGAAGAAGAAGATGGGGTTTCGGGGATATTGTCTATTAAGGCTTGGGCTTCGGTATGGGCTCTGGTTTGGGCTTGAAGCTCCGACCAATTGACGTCGCCCTCTGGCTCGTCACGAAGGCCGGAGGAGGGCAGTAGGATCTGTTTTTGCCTTTTTTCTATGATGAAGGGGTTTTCGGTGGGGTCAAAATCAGGAGAAAGGGTTGAGTTTTGCGGGTTATTTTTTGGAGACGCTAAATTCATCACAAATTGAACACATTCAGGGGAGGGGATAACACAGAACGAATATATCTCAGCAAATGCAATTATAAATTCAACAGTGTATTTATATTAAGTAGGAGATCTGGGGACTTACACAAATATTTGGAGAGTTGTGGGTCGTTGACACGCTATGGGCTGGTGGTGGATTCTTAGGCGGTTGCTGGTTGACAAGCTTTTTTACAGAGCGAGAATGGTGGGTTTTTTGGGTTGTAATTGTAAAAAGTGGGGAGTAAGGGAAATGAAAGAGTTTTTTGTGTTGGGAGGCGGAAAAGCTGATAGGATGGATTAGAGCGGGAGTTAATATGGTTTGCTTGGGAATGTTTTGGGCCTTTTAATTTGGTCCCACTATGTTTATTATACTCCGAGAAAATATTATAGCGACACGTGCCCGACACTGTGTCAGGCTTCATTTAATGAAGTTTAAATGAAGATTGGATGTAAAGAAGAAAGCGTGGTTTGACTTTTGTGGGTTCTTATGATTGTGTTAGGGGGAATTATTTGAGTCAGGTTGTGATTTCAGGTCGGAAAATAACATTAATATGGTGTCAGGTCGTTCTATACATAGTTGGGGATTTACTCTAGAGATTTGTAGGTCGTCTCTTACAGGATGATGATTCCGTCTCAAAATGAACGGGTTCTGTGAAGGAACATTCACAGGTCGCCAGAACACTTGGTAATTTGTAGTGGCGAGGTGGATATTATTGTTCGATTTGTGATTCTGAAGTGTGGATTGGTAAAGTGAGGTTGTGATTTATTCGTGTTTATATTTGATTGTTGTTTTTGTGCTCTTTAATTATGTTTTTACATGTCCTACCTGATTTTGTGCCTTAATCAGCTAGAACATGGGGGACTAGCTGATGTGGACCAAAATGTTCGTACGTGATATTATTTATTTTATGAGGTTATTTGTGATAAGCGACCTCATTTCTAGGAGAGGGTGTTCCTCCTGGAAGATGGGCGAGCTGTATTGTGTCCTTAGAAAGTGAACAAGCTGGTTTGTGTAGAGTAGCGACCTATAGTATGGGGATGAGTTCTCATATAGGGTCGTGACCTCTTGTGTTTTGAGCTGTATACTTGAGCTCGAGTGTGGGTTTTATGAATGTTAAGCCCGTGGGCTTAAGGTGATTGTGTTATATGGCTTTCGGTGGGCTGTATAAAGGGCCCAGGCCTGTTGTGAAGAGGTTTATTATATATGGGAACTTAGCATATGGAGAGAGTCCTAATTGAGAGTCGGTTGTGGAGTTGTATTATGAATGAAATTATGGTTATAGAAGGTAACCTTAGATTGATGGAGATCTCCCATATCTTTATATAAAGGGGCGAGTGCCTCTCATTATTTTCTTAAGTCGATATCATTATATTGCATTATTGTTGAGAAGAGAAGTGTTGAGTGTTTTTCGCTTATTAACTTAAGCGTCGGAGGGCCTTAATTGGCTCGAAATCCGGCCCATTTGAGGCGTTATTTTGCAGGATTGGCGAGGTCGCTTGGAGGATAATTGAAGGCTTTGAAACTCGCTGTGACGTATTTAGAAGCAGTGTCAGGTCGCTGATCTCTTTTGAGGTTAGTACCCCCTTTATTTGATGGTTCAACTTTTTGTGGTTATACTCTCTTTTGTCTTAGTTAAAAACTTTTAAGATCATGACCAAAGATCAAATTAATTTATTTATTTTCAATTTATTATTCCATATATTGATTATTTTGAATGCTTATTTTCATGGTTCTCCGTTTAGTTTATAGACTGGACACTTGTAACTCTATACATGTTGTCTACTGCTTGATGAATCTCTAGTTGGTTTAGGTTATTTGTTTATCATAAGAAGCGACTAAAAAAGATAATTAGCTGGATTATGCATTATCGTTATTAGGCGGAATAATTAAACAAGTTAGTATTTAATGAATTATTTATTTACTGCTTAGATTGTCGGTCTGTTGTGTTTCTAATGCTATTGTTGGGTTCATTCTACACGATTATGGGGATTTCTTAACAATAAGAGTAATGTGGACTATTTTACGTGATTAAGATAGAAAATTGAATAATAGATTATATAAAAATGTGAATTCATATTTTTGCATCAATGATCATCTAGACACTTTAAGGTGGAAATTAATTCAACCAATGTAATTTCATCGCATATTTGTTATCGTCATTTTCATTGATTATGAATTTATTTTATTAATTGTTAGTTTGTTATTTTTAATTTTAATATTTTAGTTTTATAATTTTAACACACACACACACACACACCCAACTAAATCATGCTAAAGAATTATAATTAAACTCCTCCGGTTGATTTGACCCTTGTATGCGCTAGTATATATTTTTAAGTAATGTTTTATTTGGGTGTTTCGACAGCACTACCAACTTGCTTAGCACCTAATGCTTAGTCCATGATGTTTCTTCCAAGAAATAATTATAATAATCCAAATTATCATTTTCTTAAAATCTCCCCTTTTGACATTAAGTTCATAAACTCTTATTTGAAGTTCCGCAGACAAGTAAACAACTAACAATATCCAAGATACAAGTACACTTCTAGATGTAACAACAACAATTGATCATAAAACAATTCCTACACAGTTCAAGTTATACAAGCAAGGAGCAGGGGTAAAATAAATTAACAACACACCTAGAGGAATAGTTAAACATCCAATAAACCATCAAAATATGAAATGTCATATAGTTCAAAATTGTACTTAGCTGTTGACTGTTATCCATTCTTTAGTACGTATGATATTAGTAGGCATGGACACTTGAATATGACATATGGGGATCTTCAAATGTACCATCATCTTGATCTTAATCACGAAGGCGTGTTTCAAGAGCAGAGGTTAGAAATTTTCTATGAACAACTTCTACTCGAGTGAAGTATGAATGGATTGTTTACGTATGTCATTAGAAGAAATGATTAATCAAATTGTTTTTAACACTTCCTGGTTCTCACAAGTGTCTGAAATAAGAAGAAAAATTTTGGAGATCAAGTGAACCATTTGGTGACCTCCACAAGTCATTTGGAAGCCCAACTTCGCGAGGAATTATTTTCCCAACCAAAGTTAAAATAGGGGGATGTGAGCGACATGATCTTAAGAAGTGTTGAGGAGGCTGAAAAAGACCTACATAAGGCAATATCAAAAACCGGAGGCCAAGAACTTGAGGTTTGAATCTCGACATGACCATGTCAGTATTGGTTTTGTTAGATGGAATGCAAGAATATTTAAGAATATGTACAACTCTCAACATGACCAAGAGCAACATGTTTCCATTAGTCTCACTGGGCAGTGAAGAAATCGATAAGATGTTACTTTACTCATGACATGACAATGTTTTTGCTGTTTTAGTTATGAAAATTTCAAGAATTGACGCATGAACAGCATTATGTTGTTATTGGTATCTCTAGGCAGAAATCAAAATCCGATACGCATAATTCAGAGTCTGATACATTAATATCTAGCTCTATACGTGGCAATCACCATGTGCCTGCTGATGTCACCGACCATAATTCAAAAATGGTGAGTTAATGTTTGTCCTTCAACATGACCACTATGATGAACATGTGGCTGCTGGTGTCCAGATTACAAAAGCTGAGAAATCAATTGAGGTATATGACAGTTCACGTGAAATTGACTCTCGACCTCCACTTGAGTATGAGCCAATACTTTATATCCCTCTAACATTATTCCATCATGAAAATGGTGAGCCTATCAGATACGTACATGAGACCTTTCATAGGTGCAAGATGACTGTTCCATTGTTTGATGCTAGAAAATGAGTACCTCGCTATGCTAAATTCTTGAAAGGATTAGGCTCGGTCAAAAGAAAATGACTCAAGTGTGTATGAAATAGACCTTTGAATGGGCTCAAGATTTACCGGACTATATTAAATATACATTCCTTGATGAGATAGTGGCGGTTATATGTTCTCCGAGTCCAAATCTGAAACCTACATGGCATGATAATCAAGCGGGAAGGTTTCATGCATATAATAGTTGATCAAGCTAAAGAATCAATATATTAAATAAGAGTAGAGAATAATCAACACGTATATATATAAACATTAAAATAACTTCGATCTTATAATGTCCTAAATTTCTTGATCGTTTCAACCCAGACAAAAGGGAAATTAGTTGTGAAAGGGTTCCATGATCAATGTTAATGTTTTTAAGAAAAGTTTGTTGAATAATTTCTCTAGGATATAGTGAAAATTAATTCTTATGCCTTCACGTGTATTTCCAGTCGTTAGTCGATGATAGTCCGCAGCCTTCACACCTGCCTTCTTTTATATCTAAACAGAACCCCAATAACATAATCCCCATATGAATGAGATGTAAAATATGAGCATGTAGTGACACCATCACAAGCATGTTGCTTCAGAAAAAAGTTGATTAACTGTAATTCACACTCATCTATATCCTAATCCACGAAATAGTGCATAAAAGAACCCATATATCGGCGCAAAAAACCAACAAACGATAGTGTCTGGTTGAAAACACAAAATAAGATGAAAATACAGCGATTACACTATTGCACACCACAAATATACCAAGAAAAATCCTTAAAAATCATGCAAACTAATGATTGAACTATCAAAGTTTATGTTGATTTTTACCAAGCATTACTTGCGCAGTTTCTCTGGTTCGTGTGCTCATATGTCGTATTTTAGGAAATTATTTTTAGGGAGGTGTTTGTCATCTTTATCGATCTGAATATTTGTTATACTTGATCCGAGCTTTTGTGTTTAAAAACTAAATTCAAGTTAAACCATGCGCGTCTATGTTCGAAAACAAGTTAGTTCGCCCACAAAATAAGGGGGTCACTTGTAGACTAGCAAGTTAAACTGGGTCGATTCTCTCGAGGAGTGAAAATACGGAGTCAACGATGTTTATTTTAATAAAAAAAAAACGAGTTCTAATTCAAAACACACGATCAGGGGGCTTTTCGTTTTGAAAACTTTGAAAGAACTTAATTTTAGAAAACTTGATTTGAAATTATTCTTGCTATGAGGTTGTCAATCTCTTCGTAAGAATTATGTAACAGGTTCAAAACTTAATTAACAATTAAATGAACTAAAGGAATTATTCAAATTAACCAGAACTTCAACATAATCTTGCTACGAGGGTGTCAACCTCTTCGCAATATTTGTCTAATTGATTCACGAATTCAACTATGAACTAAAGACTGATCCACCAAGTAAACATTTCACCAAATATTAAATATACATTCACCAAGAACAAATCATACCAAAACAACCAAATCACAATAATACGAATCAACTAATTAACGCAAAACGAATCTTCACGAAATCGTTCATAAGAATTTAACCATAAACGATTCAATCGAATTATCCAAACATAATATCACAAGATTATTATCGAACATAAAACCCATACTAATTAACAAGATCAAGGTTTAGAGTTTACTAAATTCYGAGAAAACACTATCATGATACTACGATGAATCTTTGCTAACTTCAACTATTCTAGGGATGCGATAAAACTCGCTGAATTCTGGAAGCTTGTCACGAACCTCCGACTCCAGCGGCTAACACGAACCAATCAAACTTCTACAGATTTTTGTCGTAAGGGCTCTAAGTCAAAGGTATAGAAAGTTGTCAATTCTCTTTTCCAATGGTATAGGATCCAGTCTAGGGATGAAATGATATGTTTTTAATGAGAATTTCTGAGTTTTAAAGGCTCAAAAGTCGTTTCGTAACTGAAGAATCCCAAAAATCTGCATTTGTAATGTATATATCCGATCGGATTGTTCATGATTCCGATCGGATGAAAGCTTCTGTCTTCTTGTCCGATCGGACATAGTGCTTATCCGACCAGTACGTGTTTTGAAGGTCAATACGCTTGGTCAGGCAGTTTATCCGACCGGACGAGTGTTCTCTTCCTATTCCGGGTGCTGATTCCTTTGTCTTCTTCTCTCGGGTTTGTCAAGCGATTAAGTTGTAAGAGAAAATTAAGAAAAACGGTCCAAAATGACCAATTATTTATTGAAAAGTCGAAAAGTAAGGAAAAAGCCAAAGAATGCAAAATCATGCAAAACAACTTATTCTTAACCTGAAAAGATGGTAGAAAGACTCAAACATGACTCAAAATATTTACAAAAACGTAACAAAANAACCAGAACTTCAACATAATCTTGCTACGAGGGTGTCAACCTCTTCGCAATATTTGTCTAATTGATTCACGAATTCAACTATGAACTAAAGACTGATCCACCAAGTAAACATTTCACCAAATATTAAATATACATTCACCAAGAACAAATCATACCAAAACAACCAAATCACAATAATACGAATCAACTAATTAACGCAAAACGAATCTTCACGAAATCGTTCATAAGAATTTAACCATAAACGATTCAATCGAATTATCCAAACATAATATCACAAGATTATTATCGAACATAAAACCCATACTAATTAACAAGATCAAGGTTTAGAGTTTACTAAATTCTGAGAAAACACTATCATGATACTACGATGAATCTTTGCTAACTTCAACTATTCTAGGGATGCGATAAAACTCGCTGAATTCTGGAAGCTTGTCACGAACCTCCGACTCCAGCGGCTAACACGAACCAATCGAACTTCTACAGATTTTTGTCGTAAGGGCTCTAAGTCAAAGGTATAGAAATTTGTCAATTCTCTCTTCCAATGGTATAGGATCCAGTCTAGGGATGAAAGGATATGTTTTTACTGAGAATTTCTGAGTTTTAAAGGCTCAAAAGTCGTTTCGTAACTGATGAATCCCAAAAATCTGCATTTGTAATGTATATATCCGATCGGATTGTTCATGATTCCGATCAGATGAAAGCTTCTGTCTTCTTGTCCGATTGGACATAGTGCTTATCCGACTGGAACGTGTTTTGAAGGTCAATACGCTTGGTCAGGCAGTTCATCCGACCGGACGAGTGTTCTCTTGGCTATTCAGAGTGCTGATTCCTTTGTCTTCATCTCCTGGGTTTTTCAGGCGATTCAACTATAATAGAAAAATAAGAAAAATGGTCCAAAATGACAAGTTATTGATTGAAAAGTCAAAAAGTTAAGCAAAAAGCCAAAGAATGCAAAACCATGCAAAATAGCTTATTCTTAACCTAAAAAGATGGTAAAAAGACTCAAACCGAACTCAAAATATGCACAAAAGCGTAACAAAAGTGTACGAATCAACCACCCCATGCTTTATTGGTTTGTTCGTACTCGAACAAATGAAAGAATCAAAATCAAGAAAGAATGAAAGTAGCTAGATCAATGAGTCATGTTGTGCATATAACCTAGTATTGAAAATATAAACACTTTTGTTGTAAACTCTAAAGCTAATCTCGTGTTACCTTTTCACCTTGAAATCAAAAGAATGCGTCCTCACAAAAGGGAAAGTTATAATGATTGACTCCTTCACTCGTGTTTTTCAAAAGGTAAGTGTATACGCTCGGGTCAACATAAACATGCATTCAACTACTCGTGAAAATCAAAGACTCGTACATCGCATATATGTGTGCACATTTAGTCAAGAATTGGACTTTCTACGGTTGCAATGTAGGCTCTTTGGTAAGGTATGTCATATATAAAGATGTGTGGCTAAATCGCGAACAAACGCAATCAATAAATCACTCAATCAAACATTTTTAAGAATAGAGCATAGTTTTGCTCCTCAATCCTCCCAAAATAATCATGTACCATTATTTTTAGCCTTTTATAACTAAGGCTATATCTCACCCAAAACCCGAATACTTGCCTTTATACATAAGCTCTATTCTTAATATCTAGATGCTCTTATGAACTTAATCATCCTTCATTTCTTTCTTTTTCTCTTTTTTTTTCTCTTTTTCTTTTTGTTTTTATAATTGTAACCCACTAATTCCCACCCTGCAATTGTCAATCTCAATAAACCCAAGATAAACTCTCTTCTCACAAACTTAACCGAAATAAGAGTTACAATGATGCTCATGTCTAACAAAGAGACGAAATAAAGGTTCGAGGGGGCTTATTAGGAATTTATAGTGTGTTTTTTCTAAATATAGCCGAAATTGGGTTTTATATGTGCCTATCATCATTTTCAAAACCAAATATACACATGCGACTTTATAGACTTCTTAAAACACTTATCGAATCACAGCATGAAATGTTGATAAACACACAAAGCTCCTCACTAGGGTTTTACTAATATTTTTAAAGTAAGGTGATCGAGTTTTAAAAGCTTCGCAAAATTGCTAAAGACTAAGTGTTGTTTTTAATAATTATTATATAAATAGGTTTTGAAATTTTTTGCACTAACCAAGCTCAAAAGGCTCTAACGATAGATCACACAATACATGATTTTGACAGACAAGCCAATACAATCACAAATAAGCATGGGAATGATCTCAACTAAAGCTGGAATAAGCAATTGGTTAATTCGTACGTAGTCACACAATAAAATACCAAAAAGTAAATAAATTGACTAAGATGATTTGGATTATTCATGCGGTCAGATAGGTAATCTGGTCGGATATAGTACTCATCCGACCGGATGATGTGCAATCAATATGTCCGACTGGTTATTGTCCTTGTCCGGTCAGATAAGTGGACAGTAGGTTTTATCCGATCGGATACTACTATCCATCCGATTGGATGATACTATTTATGTTGAATTCCGATCGGTCTCAATAAAAAATAACCAATCTCCTGGTTGCTGATCAGAATAAGTAATAAACGGGTAGGGTCAGTTCAAACATGCAAAAATCCGAATCAATTATTTAGTACAGACACCCACGCACCCAACACAAATTTAAAAAAAATGTTTGGATAGAAATGATACAAATTGGGGCACGGGACCACCTACTGGTTCATGTCGTCCGGAGGTGGAGGTAGGTAGCAGTGCTCTAGTCTCGAGAGGCGTCCATCAATGGTGACGAGGTACTAATGGTTGGGTTCGACGTTGTCGTTCAACCTAGCAAGATATTGGTTTGTTGTGGTCATGTTGGTGTCCAATCTCTCTAGGGAACCTCGAAATGTCCTGGCTTCCTCACATGCCTCCCATGCATCCTGTCTAGCATCTCTCGCATATTCTTCCTGATTGAGGCTCATTTGCCTCATCTGATTCATCACACTCGCTTGGAAATCCTACTACTGCCTCCACTACTCGTCGGAGTAGTACTGGTGACTACTCCCTCCGCTCGCATAGGTACCACTACCGTCGTAGTACCCTCTACCGTACCCTCCATACTCGAGACCTTCCCCATAGTCTCCGTGCGTGTACCCTTGGAAACCCGTGTTTCCATCATCTCCGTCCTCCTTTTCATCGTCCTCATTCTCTTCATCATCCTCATCATCATCATCATTATCGTCGTCTTTGGTGTCCTCGACTGCTTCGGCCCCTTTTTTATCTGAGGGCATCATGAAAGTCAGAATGGAAATATTCCGACCATCGAATGTCCGACTTTCAACAAGTATTGCCACACTCGGATAGATACTGTCATCGTCGTAAGGGTCACAGTTGTGATACTTGGAAAGCTCGGTGACAAGCTTGCCCAAGGAGAGCTTCGTCGTCTTCCTATCGTTCATTCAATAAACGTTCTCTATTGCGGCCATCAGAAGCGGATAGAGTCTCACATCACCCCGGTGGTGCACAATCCACAAAGCTCGTAATTCGGATGACGAGATCCGTTTCATGTCCTCCTTTCCCAGAAACACTTGCATGAGAAACTTATACGTCAAATACATGGTGGCATTTGATCTTAATAAAGTAGAATTAAAACGGCAGCCGGGCTCCGGTGGTGCTCCCCAAGGTTCCTTCCACCAATCTTTCTTGTCATAATCATCATGTTGAAATGACTCATCCGCCTCTTTGTTACTGTTGATCCCAAAAATGACGTCGATGTCTCCTTGGGTGGTAAGAACTTGACGGTTGCAGAGTCGGAAATCGAAAGAGCCATCGACAATGGGCTTGTAGGTCGTGAAGGAATCAAGCATTAGAGTTTGGTAGCTGGGTTGCCTAATGTCGGCCCGCTTCAACAAATCGAGGGCCTTGATGCCCGCCATGAATTTCTCCGCCGTTTTATCGTTCATGGCAATATGACGATTCCAAAAATCCGTATCAATATGACGAGGACCATAAACATCTCGCGTAATCAAAGATTTGTAACGTCACCTCCCTATCATCAATTAAATCGAACGGAGCCAAGCCTCCCCCGGCGTTGCTCGTTCCTTTCCCACGACTTCTTCTCGAGTTATTTCCTTTCCTCAGTCGTGAACCAGAGCCATTGCGAAAATAAAAAGAACTTCGAAAATATAGATAAAAAGACTCTTTTAGGTATTTCGTCGAACACCTGCTGTGCGACAAAATTTCAACTCAAAACTACCTCCAGATCCTCCCAACAATCAATCACCTTTCAAAATCCCTGCAAATCAATTCCCAAGCATTTAATGAGTTCGAGTTCAAGCCATTTTACCTCGAGAATTGTAGATTCGTGTTCTTGAGTTTTGAGGAAAACAACTTCGACTTGATCTCTTTCTTTCGAACGGATGGAATTGCTTGATTAGTTCTCCGATCGGATTCGTTTGTTTGCAAAAATTTGGATTAAGAATATCTCTAGTGTATTTTTTTTGCTTTTGCTCTGTAAAATATGAAGAACAATTAGGTTAAGGGTGAAGTTTTCAAGTTAGAGAAAATTAACTTATATAAATCTGCGTTGTCGTCCGATCGGATGCTCCTGTCCGATCGGATGTGAGTCCAGTGTGTTTTATCCGATCGGATAATTCTCTTGTTTGGTCGGATGATTTTTCAGTAACTTTAATCCGATCGGTTTATCCCTCCATCCGGTCGGATGGTACTGTTCGCTATAATATATTATATTATTATTATTATTATTATTATTATTATTATTATTATTATTATTATTATTATTATATATTTTTTTGTATATCTTGTTTTTATATATATATTTTTTTACATTTTAATTTAGGTATGTACATTGGTTTGTTCCTGCAAAACTCACAAAAAGATTCGTTAAATAGAAAATATTGAATCGAGCAAGCACAAATCCTTTATTTATTCAATATGTAAGCATAATTGCTTTTATTTAAAATAGGAAATCAACCAAACGATAACAAACCACGTCTTGACCTTAAAAACATAAATAAACACAACTGAAATAAAATTAAATTAAACAAGGAGTTAGAAATGATATGGATTCCTAGGTGGTTTGGGTCCATAAGCCACATCTTCAAGATCTTTTATTTCCTCCTCCATTGTGGCAATTTTGGCTTTAAGTTCAACAATTTTTTCGTCTTCCTCCGCCAAGTATTTGTGGAGGGTATCTATATTCTCCATGAGTGCCATCTCTTCACAAATATAGTTGGAAATTTTAGCCCTCACTCATTCATCTTCTCTCTTTGCTCCTCCAATTTAATTTCGAACTTCTCCATAGTATCTTCGTACTTTTTCCTACTCACCCATCCATAACCAAAGTACATGGGAGGTGGTTCTTTGTTCATCTTTTTTTAGAGGGATAGTTAGAAAACTATGGGATGTATGAAGAAAAGAGATCGTTGAAGAAAACAAGAATACTGAGGTGGGTTTTTATCGGAGTAGAAGGCTTAGAGGAAGGAAATCCTAAGGATCTTTAAGAATCAAGGTGTAGAAATAAAAACATTCCTAGTTTCTTCTTGAGTTCCAAAAATAATAGGATTAAAAATTTGCCAAAATTGAGCACAATCCTTACCAAATCAGACTTAACTTGTGTGATATTCTTCTTAAATTTGTGTTTTGAAATCATCTCATTCCGCCGGGATGTCCGATCGGATTGTATATTAGCCGATTGGACGATGTGCAATCAGCATGTCCGATCGGCCATCATATTTGTCCGATCAGATGGTAGTCCAGTAGGTTTGATCCAACTGGTTGTCCTCATCAATCCGATCAGATTCCTTGTGCTGAAGGTTGATTTCAAGATTTTTACACACCTCAAAGCACCAATAATAACCATATATCTACTCCAAGCTTACAATTAATAAGAAAAGTATGTACAATATCAAAAATAGAAAAAGAAACACTTGGGTTACCTCCCAAGAAGTGCAACTTTTAACGTCCTTTGCTAGACGTTACCTCGTATTGGTTCAAGAATCTTGAGGTGGATCGTTMAGTAGCATGACTTCACGATCGGTTTTGGGGATGGGTCCCCCATGGTATAACTTCACTCGATGCCCATTAACTTGGAATGTGGAATTGTTTTTCTTGCCGTATAGAATGATAGCCCCAAACTTGTTGATATTTGTAATCAAGTATGGCCCACTCCATTTTTACTTGAGTTTTCTTAGAAAAAGTTTGAAACAAGAGTTAAATAGTAAGGCTAGTTTACCTGCCTCCAAGTCTTTTGGGACAAGCTTTTTGTCGTGCATATCTATTATCCTTTGCTTGCTTGCCCACGCCATCTTATAAGAAACGTTTCCTATTTCTTTCAATTCGCTCAATTCCAACTTCCTAAATTCACCAGCCTCATTCACATTCATGTTCAGTGTGCGTATGTCCCATGCTTTGTGTGTTAACTCAACCGAAAGATGACAAGCCTTTCCATAAACCAATCGAAAGGGACCCATGCCCAAAACCATTTTGTGGGCTGTTCGATATGCCCACAACGCATCAACCAGTTTTATCGCCCAATCTTTATGGTTTGGCTTCACTGTTTTCTCCAGAATACCCTTAATCTGTCGATTACTTGCTTCCACTTGTCCCGACGTTTGTGGATGATAGGGCATCGCTATTTTATGCCGCACTCAACCGATCAAAAGCTCGGTTACAGATATAGCTACATCCGTCACTTATGATCGCTCTTGGCACTCCAAAACGGCTGAAAATGTTCTCATGTAAGAACTTGAGAACAATCTCAGAATTAGCCTTCCGGGTTGGGATTGCTTTCACCCATTTCGACACATAATCAACTCCAAGGAGTATGTACTTGTATTCTCCACTTCTTGGAAATGGTCCCATGAAATCAATGCCCCATACATCGAAGATTTCTATTACTTGATTTGGAACCAAAAGCATCTCGTTCCTATTGTGACCAAAATTTTGACAATTGTCGCATGTCTTGCAATATTGTGTGCGTCGGCGAAAGTGAGGGCAAATAAAAATTGGATTGGAGGACCTTGAACGAGGTCTTTTGGCTTCCAAAATTTCCTCCTTCATCATGAGAAAACCTTAACACATTAATCTTTTCTTCTTCCGGTATACACCTCCGATAAAGTCCATCCTTGCACCGTTATATAGGTATGGGTCATCCCAAAAGAACACCTACATTTAGACAAAAATCTCTTCCTTTCTTAGGCAAAAAGGTTGTTAGGGATAATATTGCATGCAAGATAATTGACAAAATTGACATACCAAGGCTCGTCAATGTTTTCAATAGTGTTAGCGTCCTCATAAGGAAAAATATCGTCGACAAAATCAAGTTTGCTAGACTCACTATCTATTAACATGCGAGACAAATGATCGGCAACCACATTTTTACATCCTTTTCTATCCTTGATTTTAATGTCTAATTCTTGCAAAGGGAGAACCCAACGAATCAACCTTGGTTTACTTTGGATTTTAACAAATAAGTGGTGCAAGGCCGCATGATCGGCGTGCACAATTACTTTTGAACCAACAATACAAGAACGAAACTTGTCTAATGAAAACACTACAACAAATAGTTCACGTTCAGTGGTGGTATAATTGCGTTAGGCACTATTTAACATGAGACTAGCATAATAGATTACCCTTAGCAATTTATCAACCCGTTTCCCCAATACAGCCCCTACTACGTCGTTAGATGCGTCACACATAATCTCAAATGGTAGTGACCAATCGGGTGCAACAACAACCAATGCCTGTGTGAGTTTTTCTTTCAATACGTTAAAAGCATCAAGACATTTATAATCAAACTCAAAAGGCACATCTTTATTTAATAATTTACACATCGGGTGGCAAATTTTAGAAAAATCTTTTATGAAACGCCGATAGAATCTCGCATGACCTATAAAACTTCTAATTCCCTTAATGTCTTTAGGTGGTGGAAGGGTTTCAATAATATCTATTTTTTCTTTATCAACTTTCAACCCCTTGTTTGACACAATATGTCCAAGCAGAATCCCACTTTTCACCATAAAGTTTCATTTCTCCCAACTCAATGCCAGAAAAGACTCTAAACATCATTCAAGCACTCTAGATAAATTATTTAAACAATGAGAGAAAGATGGGCCATATACCGAAAAGTTGTCCATGAAGACTTCGAGGAAGTCGTCAATGAACTCGGTGAAGATAGAAAGCATGCATCTATGGAATGTTGCTGGTGCGTTGCATAATCTGAATGGCAACCTCCGGTAAGCATACGTGTCCTTCTAGTTTGTCGAGCAACTGATCCATGAATGGAAGTGGAAAGTGATCCTTCCTTGTTGAGGCATATAGTTTTTGGTGATCAATGCACATGCGCCACCCGGTGGTTAAGCGCATTGGAAAAATCTCCCCCTTGTCATTTTCCACAATCGTTATGCCTCCTTTCTTCGGAACGACGTGCACTGGACTTACCCACTCACTATATGATACGGGGTAGATAACTCCTTCTTCAATGAGTTTGAAGATTTTCTTTTGGACTACCTCTTGAAGCATAGGATTCAAACGTCTCTGCCCGTCCCTTATTGGTTTGTCTCCTTCTTCTAACTCAATCCTATGCATGCACGTCACCAGACTTATTCCTCTAATGTCTCTGATACTCCAACCAATAGCTTGTTTGTACTTTTTAAGTACTTCGATCAATTCTTTTTCTTCACGCTCGTCTAGTTTCGCGAAGATTATCAATAGTTTTCCCTTGTGTTCGAGAAAAACATACTTGAGGTGGTTCGAAAGTGGTTTCAACTCCACTTTAGGTTCTAACACAGGTTGAATAGATGTTTGGCTCATATGCTCCTCTTTAATCTCAAATAGGTCGACCACCCCCTCCTTATCAAAATCGTCGTCCTTGACGTTCCATCCCTCGAAAGGTACGATGCCGAACACTTGAATGCATTGGTCAACTGAGTCGAGATAAGAACAGTCAGGTTCCATCAAATGTTAAGGAGCGGTTTGAATGTCTTTAAGTGAAAACGTGACTGATTCGTCAAACACTGAAAGTGTCATTTTTCCTCGAACCACGTCAATTAAGGTATATGATGTTGCCATGAGTGATCTACCTATAAGAATGGTATGCTCCTTGCTTGATTTTGCAACTTCTCCGACATCTAGTATCACGAAGTCCACGGGAATCACTAAGGTGCTGACTTCTACCAAAACATCTTCGACTACACCCAGAGAATATCGTACTGACCGATCGGCTAACTGAATTCTTAAACTCTTCGGTCTCATATCTCCAAGGTTAAATTATTTTTAAAGGGCGTAGGGCATCAAGTTGATCCTTCCCCTAAATCAAGCATTCTACGAGCCTTTTGTCCATCCCCAATAGTTATCGTGATGCAAAAACTCCCATGATCACTTACTTTTGGTGGTAGTGGTTGATGGCAGACTGCACTCACTTCTTCTAACAACACTATTCTCTCGTTTGCCTCTAGCTTTCTCTCCTTTGATGTTAGTTCTTTGAAATTTTTTATGTGTCCTGGCATCACTTTGATTATGTCAAACACGGTAGGTTTACGTTCACGTTCTTTAACATGTTGTAGAGTTCCATGAATTGCTTGCTCTGTTTTGCCAGCCTGAGTCGATTTGGAAATGGTACAGAGTCTCGTATGACTTGTTGTTGTTTGAGAACGCTGAAATTCTCTTATGTAGGAACACTATCCGACCGGATTCCTTCGCTAGTTCGATCGAACAAATCTTTCTGTCCTCTGGTCCGATCGGACAAATCTTTCTGTCCTCTGATCCGATCAGAATTTTACTTTGTTCGGTCGAAAAAATCTTTCTGTTCTCTAGTCCGATCAGAATTTTGACTTGTCCGATCGGATTCCTTGGATGATTTTCCCTTCAAAATATGTTCGTTATCATAATCCTCCCCTTCCATCACTCTAATTCTGTTATCGACTTTCTTGCCTCCTCGTAGCACATGTATGGCCATTGATTGCCCGGATTGACTGGGAAGCTTTGTGGGATCGGCTCCGAGTTTTTCCACGGACGCAAAAAATTGTCCTATCATCATTTCCAACTTATCCATTTGTTTCTTCATTCGATTATTTTCCTCGATGGTTCGAAGAGTCTCTTATCGATTGCGTAATGTTTCAATCTCTTGCCTTTGTATCCAATGTCGTAACTCTTTGTCAGAATCTGGGAGAGTGGATCTTGTTGTTGTTGTTGGCCTGGTTGACTTTGCCTTTACGGAAAACGTTATTGATAATTGCCTTGGCCCTTGTTTTGATAGGAATTGTAATTGCTTGTTCCTCCTTGACTTTTGCTCGGGGGTGGTGGTGCCAGGTATTGAGGGTCCATTTGTATAGGCACCGGTACGTTATTGGGACTCTCCGGCCCGTAACTAAGGTTCCGATGGTCTTGGGTAACTGGATTGTACGAGTTGTAAGTTTTAGTGAACTCTTGACCAAATTTGTTGTTGGGTTAGAGTTCTTGCACGGTGTTCACCTCTTCGTCCTCGTTTTCGTCGAATGTCACGTCACACGCGTTGGCTCCATGTCCAAATGCTCCACAAATCCCACATTTTTAGTGTGATGGTTGCGTTATTTCCTTCTCAAGTGTCATCATTCCTGCCAACAATGCAACTTGTTTTGTGAGCTCCTCAAGTTTGATACTCTCCTCTTTGGATGCTGATACTTCGTTCACTCTAATTTTCCTTGGTCTGGAACTTGTTTGCCTTGATTTTTCACCTAGAAGTTCGAAGGGATCCCATGCCTCCATCGCAGTTAAGTCTCCAAAATCGTCAGCTTTGTTCTCAACTTGTTGCTTAAAGTTTGGCAACAATCCTTCATGGAAATAGTTGTGATGCGGGCATGCTTGTAGAAATCCTTTGTAGCGTTCCCTCACTTCGTGGAATGATTCACTACTCGTTTGCTCGAAATTGTGATTTTTCTCCTTAGTTTGGCTGTCGTTTGTGCTGAATAAAATCGGCTCACAAACTTCTTGAATACCATGTTCTAATTAGTCAAAGAATTGGGTTGCAGCAATAGAAGCCACTGTTTAGCTTTGTCTTCCAAGCTACTCGGAAAACACCTCATTCTGATTTAATTTTCATTAAGTCAAAATGCTGGAATTCCGGACACAGCTACGTAAAACTCTCGAATAAAATTAATCGGGTCCTTGTTCGGCATGCCATAGAAGGTTGGCAACTGGTTGACAATGTTAGGCTTCAATTCATAGTCTCGGGCCGCGGGCCTAAGACTATAGCTGAGTTGTATGGACCAATGGTTGGGCACACGAGGTCTCCTTGTCGGTATTCATTCGGATATCGTTTCCCTCGGCCCCCACTCAATTTTCTTCCTCCACAATCGTTCTAATTGTGTTGCTCATCTTCATGTGGTTAGTCGTATTCGTCATTTTTCCAAACACGGTGCAGCTGTTCGTTTCTTCCGTTTCTAAAATAATTCGGTCCTCGTGCTCGATTCTTGAATTCAAAATAATTTTGTTGGTTATTTTGGGGATGGGGCCCGCCATTCCCAACATGATTGTCTTCGAATCTCTTATTTGCCCATGCGTTGAAGGCTTGTGCTTCCTCTCGGTTTTAGAAATGTTGTGGCGTTCGACCAACTTGTTGTTCTGGCCACATAACTCAGTGATCATCATGGGGTTGTGGTACCCTATTGTGTGCCGGATGATCAACTTGTTCAAGGACTTCTTTTCCTCTTGGTTTTTCGTCACCGTTATTCTCTTGATTTTTAATTTGAGCAAATGCTCATGCATCTTCATCTTTGATACCATTCTGAGGATTTTGATTTTGATTTTGCATGTCATCTTCGGGTGGCATGCCATATGGTTGATCGTGAGGAGGGACACTATTGTCTTTCCCTCTCCGTCGCCCATTTGTTCTTCCTCCTCTCTCTCCATTTCCTCGGCCGTCATTAGGTGGATTGTTTGACATGACGGATTGAGTTGCTTCGGATTGATTCCCGTCGGGGGAAGGAAAAGTCGCCATGGTCTTCCTACTCGTTCGATGTTATCTATGAATGGCGTAAGTTCACCTCCTAGACTTCTACGACCTTGCATAAACAACAAATCACCTCAACGCATCGAGTGGTAAATAAAAACAAAGAATGAATGTAACAAACATGAAATTTAACACGAATAAACTTTGTTACCACCTTTGCCACTCCCCGGAAACGGTGCCAAATTTTGACCCAAACTTTTGTGTTTCAAAATTAAATCCAAGTTAAACCATGCGCGTCTATGTTTGAAAATAAGTTAGTTCGCCCGCAAGAGAATGGGGTCACTTGTAGACTAGCAAGTTAAACCGGATCGATTCTCTCGAGGAGTGGAAATACGGAGTCAATGATGTTTATTATAATAAAAAACACGAGTTCTAATTCTAAACACACGATCAAGGGGAGTTTTTGTTTTGAAAACTTTGAAAGAATTTAATTTTAGAAAACTTGATTTGAAATTATTCTTGCTATGAGGTTGTCAATCTCTTCGCAAGAATTATGTAACAGGTTCAAAAACTTAATTAACAATTAAATGAACTAAAGGAATGATTCAAATAAACCAGAACTTCAACATAATCTTGCTACGAGGGTGTCAACCTCTTCGCAATATTTGTCTAATTGATTCACGAATTCAACTATGAACTAAAGACTGATCCACCAAGTAAACATTTCACCAAATATGAAATATGCATTCACCAAGAACAAATCATACCAAAACACCCAAATCACAATAATACGGATCAACTAATTAACGCAAAATGAATCTTCACGAAATCATTCATAAGAATTTAACCATAAACGATTCAATCGAATTATCCAAACATAATATCACAAGATTATTATCGAACATAAAACCCATACTAATTAACAAGATCAAGGTTTAGAGTTTACTAAATTCCGAGAAAACACTATCATGATACTACGATGAATCTTTGCTAACTTCAACTATTCTAGGGATGCGATAAAACTCGCTGAATTCTGGAAGCTTGTCACGAACCTCCGACTCCAGCGGCTAACACGAACCAATCAAACTTCTACAGATTTTTGTCGTAAGGGCTCTAAGTCAAAGGTATAGAAAGTTGTCAATTCTCTTTTCCAATGGTATAGGATCCAGTCTAGGGATGAAATGATATGTTTTTAATGAGAATTTCTGAGTTTTAAAGGCTCAAAAGTCGTTTCGTAACTGAAGAATCCCAAAAATCTGCATTTGTAATGTATATATCCGATCGGATTGTTCATGATTCCGATCGGATGAAAGCTTCTGTCTTCTTGTCCGATCGGACATAGTGCTTATCCGACCAGTACGTGTTTTGAAGGTCAATACGCTTGGTCAGGCAGTTTATCCGACCGGACGAGTGTTCTCTTCCTATTCCGGGTGCTGATTCCTTTGTCTTCTTCTCTCGGGTTTGTCAAGCGATTAAGTTGTAAGAGAAAATTAAGAAAAACGGTCCAAAATGACCAATTATTTATTGAAAAGTCGAAAAGTAAGGAAAAAGCCAAAGAATGCAAAATCATGCAAAACAACTTATTCTTAACCTGAAAAGATGGTAGAAAGACTCAAACATGACTCAAAATATTTACAAAAACGTAACAAAACGTACGAATCATATACCTATTTTTAGTACATAAATAGGTGAATTATTAAGATATTCGAAGGTACTACAATTGAGTTAAATATGAAATGTTTATTCAGAATATCTTTTCATGTAAAGATAAGATAGAATATAGTTTTAAGAAAGGGAACGTACGAAATTACAAGTGGTTCAAAACTAAATTGTGGTGAACCAAGGATTGGAAAAAATTAAATGCCACAAAGTATTTTGGATGTGACTTTATCACGTTCTTGTTGGATTGTGAGCTAAATTCTATTTAAGAAGCAATATCCAACCGAAAAGATCTGCTTTGCCAAATCACACATGGGATTTAGTTTATCTACCGCACGATTGTAACACTTTAAGATATAAGTGGGTCTAGAAAAGGAAATTAAAGAAGATTGAGTAGTTGATGATTTTAAAGATCATTTGGTTTCGAAAGTATTTAAATAAACACATACTCATTGGTAACAATCTAGAGTACGTCTTGCGATTGTTGATTTTCACAATCTAGAGATTAATCAAATGAATGTAAAAACATTGTTTAGAATAAATTGGTTGAAGAAGAAATGTATATAGACTAACCATAAGGATTTGTATATCCTTTTAAAGAAATATATATGGACCAATCTAGCGATACAAACTGATTTGATCATTTTATGAACTTGAGCAAGCTCTAAAACAATGGCATATGAAGTTTGATGAAGTTTTGTTGTCAAGCGTGTTTAATAGTAATGATATTACAAATGTGTTTATGTCAAAGGATTATCAAATGCATATGTTATTGTATGTTTTTATGTGGATGACATCTGATCATGAATACTAAGAGAATGTTAAAAAGATATTTTGATATGAAAGATATGGAAGTTGATGATGTAATCCTTGGGATTACAACTAATAAAACTCATTACGTTGAGAAAATATTAAAGAAACTCAATACCTACAACGGTCCATCTAGCAGGACACCCATTTATCTAAAAATAAATCTAAAAGGTAAAAAGTCTAAACTAATTGCTCAGTTAGAGTATGCTCAGGTAATAGGAAGTATAATGTACTTGACGAGTTGTACACGACTGGAATTATCCCAACTCGTGAATAAACTGAGTAAGTATACAACTAATCCCATCCACAAGCATTGTAATGCATTGAAAAAGGGTATTGGTGTATTTTAAATTCACAATGAACTATGGGTTGTACTATTCTAGATACCCATATATAGTTGAGGGATATAGTGATGCTAGTTTGATTTTATATTCGAAAGATTCACACTCCACTAGAGGGTATATCTTTTGTAATGGAGGTAGGAAGTTTCGTGGAGGTTTATGAAACAAACTTGAATGGCTCAATCAATTGTGGAATCCTATTTTATAGATTTTGATAAAGCTGGTGAAGAAGTAGAATGGTTTCATAACGTCTTTGAAGATATTCCATGTTGGGGTAAACCTGTGCCACCAATGTTGGTACATTGTGATTGCCAAGCAGCTATTGCAATGGCATAAAGTTATATGTGTTATGGAAAGTAATGACGTTCTCTTTGAATACATAACACTGTTATACAATATCTTTAAAATGGAGTAATATCAATTGGCTATGTTAATTCATGGGATAATATTGTTAACCCTTTTCATGAATGGGCTTAATCGAGATCAATTGAGAGATTTTCTAGATAGAATGGGTTCAACATCCACAAAATTAAAGAATTATCATAGTGGTAACCAAATCTTAATGAATATAGATCTAATGAACTTGTTAAAAGGGGAAAACCAAACTATGGAAATTTAGTTGTGTACTTGAAAAAAGTCATATGTTCGAATCTCACTACTTGAAATAAATCCAAGTGAATTTACTTGAGAATTGTTGTAAGGTTAAAGTTTGGAGGCTTTTTAATGAATCTCAAAACTTTGAGTTGAACTTATATCAGAATAGTTTCGATGGGAGATCATCTATATAAGTGTGAAGTGAGAGCCACTTCAAAATGTAAACACTTACGAATCCAAAGTTATGTCCATGTCTGAAACGTACACATCTGAAGAACATAAAGGTGTTATGGTTTTATTGCGTAAGTATCATAGTATTTATATATAGTACTGAGGGATAGTTTAAGGCATCGAGTCACCTATGCCAGAAGTATATTAGATGATAGTTACTATTGGAGGTTTGAAGCCACAAACTACCTATCCTGATGCAATAACGCCTTATGATGAGTGAGCACAAGAGTTTTCATGCATTCACGCATTGATTTCAATTTATATAGGGTATTTGTTGAAAATTAGTTTTGTTATGACTCATTTTGATGGATAAATAGTTATTTCATGTAGAATTAAATGGGATAATATTATTTTATGAATTAAGTTTATAATCGTAATATATTTATTCTCTCAAAACTGAATTCCAGTGAGTGAGAAATAAATGGTATAAGTTAGTAATTTGAAAGGGGAAGTGTATAAAGTTCTGCATTGAATATGTAAGGGAAATTAATTTACTTTTTAAGTAAATATAAAGTTGTACTGAGCATGATACCATTTAGACCATTCAACTGTTAAAAATTAGTTTTGGACCAATTCAATTTTATTTTTATATTCTCTAAAATAGGATGTGCTTGACCCATTAAGATATCCAAGCCTATTTTACTGGTCAAAAGATGACGGTCTTGATCCATAATCATAAGTTCAACAATAGGTTGTAGTTTTAAACTTCATTATTAACATTCGAAAGTCTCAAAGCTATGATAATGAAGGTAGTGTCTATAGTGGGGAGTTAACCCATTATTTGTAGCAGCTCCACCCTTTCAAATTTGCAAACCCTACATTTTGAAACCCTATAAAATAGAAATAAAACACACATAATCAACTTCATTGAGTATTTTTGACTAAAAGCGTCAAGCATTTTGTTTAAGTTTTGTGCTCAGTCTTCACACTTCTCAGATTCGTTGGAGCATTGATATCCCGTATGTTATAGCTTCAAAGTCATTAATTCTTTGTATCTTTGGGGACATTATGCTAGTTCCATCAGAACTACATGGGGCGTATTTTAATTATGGAAAGAGATATTTTTTGAATAAACTTGTTTATTAATCTTCATTCGTTCTATTCAAAAGTCTTATTTTTCTTATATTTGTCAATTGTAAGAGTTTGAGTAGTATTTCCCATTTTGTATTTTTCTTTACATACTTTTATAATAATTTCAAGAAGAATATTATTTTGCTACTAAACTCGTCGAGAATGTTAATCAACAAGTGATGAACACTACGGAAGAAACACGAACCATTTAAGGAATAGACACTAGTGAAGCAACATGAACCTTTGTTCAAACTGCTATTATTCCTGTTGCCAACATTCGTGCAAAAAGACCTGAAAAATTCAGTAGTATTGATTTAAGGGGAGATGACAACAAAATAAGCTTTTCTACCAAAAAAATATTTGTCTTGTCTAGATATTTGAAGGAGGATCTACCTTTGGTTTTAGAATATGAAGGAAATACTGACTTACTTGTTACGTTTGATGTTTGAGGCCAAAGTGATTACCTTTCCTAAAACCATGTCCAAAATGGATTGAGAAATGAAGTTTACAATGTGTATAGCATCGTGTGTACTGCCAAGGAACACAAGGTTGCCTCAGAGATGAAGTACAAGCCTGAAGATAGTGGAGCTAAGAAGTTCATTGTTGGAAAATTCCTGAACTTTAAGATGGTTGATTCTATAACTGTCATCTCCCAGGTACAAGGGTTCTAACTCATTTTGTATGTTATCCATGTTGGGGGTGTATCCTTGAGTGAGTCCATCCCAGTAGATTCTGTGATTGAGAAGTTTCCTTTGGGTTGGAAAGACTTCAAAAAATTACCTGAAACACATGACGGATGACACTTGAGAGGTTAATAGTCATTCTTCAGATTCAAGAAGTGAATTTACATGAAAGATATGGGAGTTTCTAAAGTAAATTTGATATTAAAATCAATAAAATTAAAATATAGAATTATTTTGTCATAATCTCATTACGTTAAGAAGGTGAGAGAACAATTCAATGCCTACGATGGACCATCCATTAAGACGCCCATTGATCTAAAGATAAATCTTGTAGCTAAAAAAATTGAACCAATTACTTAGTTAGAGTATGCTCTGGTCATAGGAAGTCTATTGTACTTCACAAATTGTATACAACCAAACTTAGCCTATTCTATGAATAAATTGGGTAGGTATACGGGCATCCTATACACAAGCATTGGAATGCATTGAAAACAGTATTGATGTATTTTAAATACATAATGGACTATGGGTTATACTATTATGGATACCCAACCATACTTGAAGGATATGGTAATTCTAATTTGATTTCAGATTCAAAAGATTCACACTCCACTAGTGGATATATCTTGTTTATTGGAAGTGGGGTAGTTTTTTGGAGGTCTATGAAATAAATTTGTATGGCTCAATCAACCATGGAACCCAAGTTTATAGCTTTAGATAGATGGTGAAGAAGCAAAATGGCTTCATAACTTCTTGGAAGATATTATATGTTGGAGTAAGCCTGTGAAACCTATGTTGATATGTTGTGATAGCCAAAGAGTTATTGAAAAGGAAAAAAGTTGTATGTATAACGAGTTATCTTTACATATTCATCATAAACATAACACTATTACATAATTACTCTAGAATGGAGTAATATCTATTGATTATGTTATGTCACAAGATAATATTATTGACCCTCTAAAAAAAAGTTCTTAATCAAGATCAATTGAGAAATTCGCTAGATTGAATGGGTTCAAAATCTATAAAATTTAAGAATCACCATAGTGGTAACCTATCCTTGATGAAAAGATATCCGACGAACTTGGTTCAATGGGAAGACCAAAATATTGAAATTCAGTTAGGAATTGAAAAAAGTTAATGTTCGAATCTCATCCATGGAAAGCAATCAAAGTGAATTTACCTGAGAATTGTGGTAAGGTTAAAGTCTCGAGACTTTTTAATGAATCCCAACCCTTTGATAGTTAAGTATATCAAAATACTTTTGATAAGAGGTCACCTACATAAGTATAAAGTGAGCGTCGCTTTAAATAACACATATGAATAAAAAGTTATGTCTATAGCTAAAATGGACACAACTTAAGAATATAAAGGCGTTAAGGTTTTATTGTGTAAGTATCATTATCTTGATATACATTACAAAGGAATATTTGAAGGCATCGAGTCCACTATGTCGCCACTATATTTGATGATAGTTACTATGGGAGGTTCAAAGCCCTAAACTACATATCTTGGTGCAATAACGTCTTATGATGATTGAGCACAAGATTCTGCATACATACATAGATTGATTTCCACTCACATGGGAGATTGTTGGAAAATTAGTTTTGTTGTGACTAACTTTTGTGGATGAATATTTAATTAATGTAGAATTAAAGAGAATATTATTATTCTACATATTGAGTAGATAACCTTAGTATATTTAGTTTTTTTAATACTTCTTTTTAAAGGGGAAGTGTAGAAAGTCCAATATTGAAAATGTAAGGGAAATTTGTACACTTTATAAGTAAGGATGAAGTTTTAATGAGCATCATATTATTAAGCACAAGCACCAGTTATTTGTGTTAGCAATGGCGGGCTTGGTCCTAGGACTTGGCTTTGGATCCTGGAAAATAACTTAGGACTTTGAACACTTTTGGTCTTTGGGTCTTTTCTAGGATGTACGATATTAGTTTTTGACCAATTCATAATGAAATTCACAATGTGTATCGTACTGTGTGTACTACCAAAGAACATGCGTTTCCTTGGAAAGGAAGTACAAGTCCAAAGATGTTGGCATGAAGAAGTTCTTTATTTAGGAAATCTATGGTCTTTAAGATGGTTGACTCTAAGACTGGAATCTCCCATGTCCAGGAGTTCTAACTCATTTCGCATGATATTTATACTTAGGTCATGTCCCTAAGTGAATCCTTCCAGGTATCATGTGTGATTGAGAGTTATCTAATATTACCCATTAACACAAAATAAAGGAGCTGACACATGTGAGGTTACTTATCAAGCTACGGATTGTAGAAGATAATCGTAAATCTAAGAGTAAGACAAGCCGATCTCTAATAGAGTCTCTTTCTAATCTGCTGGAGCAAGGCAACTTTTTTGAAAAGAAAGTGCCCAATGCTCTAAAAAAATGGAAATTAAGTTTCCAAGTTTTGGAAGTTTACTGGAAATTTTCATAATTGTGGCAAGCTGAACCACATGGAATAAGATTATAAGAGGACGAAAAAGAATAATGAGCAGTACCTGGGACAATCAAGTGCTCATCTTGTTTGTCCTGAACTGGTTGAACTGAATAAATTTGATATGTCAGTTATGGTGTTTGAAGCCAGTTTGGTTAATAACACAAGAGAGTGTTTTATGTAAAGATGTAATAGAAAATGTAAGGGTCATTAATACACTTTATAAGAGAAGATGAAGGTTTAATGAGAATTATATGATTAAGCCCATGACTGAATTGTTTGTGCTGCCAACGGCAGACTTGGGCCAAGGGCTGGGCCCTGGATTCTAGCAATTAACTTAGGTCTTTGGACTCTTTGGGTCTTTTCTAGGATGCAAGATATTATTTTTTTGACTAATTTAGTTTTGTTTTTGTATTCTCCAAAATGGAATGGGATCCACCCATTAAGATGCTCAGAACTATTTTATCTTTAGCCCAACTATAGATTTTACAACTTCATCACAAACATCTAAAAAGTCTCAAGGCTGTGATAATGGAGGCAGTGGATGTAGTGGGGAGTTCAAGCAACTAATAACAACAACTCTACCCTTTCAAATTTGCAAACCCTGCATGGTGAAAGTTTGTAAAATAGACTTGGTAGTCATAGGCAGAAAACACACATAATCAATGTCGTTTTGTATTTTTCTTCTCTAAAATCTTGAAGCATTCTCTTTAAGTTTTTTTCTCAATCTTCAGACTATTTAAATTTTTGAGCTTTGATTTTCGATGTATTACAACTTCAAAGACGTTAAGACGTTGTATCTTTGAGGACGTTACGCCAGTTTTATTAGCACTACACGAAGCATATTAGTATTATAGAAAAAGACCTTTCTCGTCTCTACTTATTTATTAATATTGTTTCTTTTTTTTCTCCAGTTTCATTTTCTTTTATTCCATCAATTTTAAGAACTGCAATAGTATTTCACATTTCGTGTTTTCTTTTAACATAATTATATAAAAATCACAAGACAAATATTTTTTGCTATTGAACTCATTGACAATGTCAACCGGTAAGTGATGAACACTATCGAAGCAACACGAACCATTCAAGCAACAAACACTGGTGAAGAAACACGAACCATAATTGAAAATATTATTTTCGTGCTTCCAAAATCCATGCCTAAATACCTACAAAAATCAATAGTCTTGATCTAAAGGGAGATGACAACAAAATAATATTTCTACCAAACAAATTTTGGTTTGACTAGATATTTGAAGGAGGATCCACCTTTGGTTTCAGAATATGAAGGCAATACTGACTTACGTGCTATGTATGATGATTAAGGCAAAGGATATTACCTTTATCAAAACCATAACCTGAATAGAATGAGAATGAACTTTAAAATGTGTATATTGTTATGTTACTGTAAAGAATATTAGGTTACCTTGGAAATGAAGTACAAGTCTGGAGATGCTGGAGAGAAGAAGTTCATTATTGGGAAATTTATGGACTTTAAGATGGTCGATTGTAAGACTGTCATCTCTCGAGTCCAGGAGCTCTAACTCATTTTACATGATATTCATATTAAGGGCATGTCCCTAAGTAAATCCTTCCAGGTAGCTTTTATGATTGAGAAGTTACCTTTGGGTTGGAAGGACTTGAAAGTTTACCTATAACATAAGACAAAGGAGATTACACTAAGGCTTTGGATTGAAGAAGGTAATCATATATCTAAGAATAAGATAAGCCGGTCTCTAATAAGGGCTCTTGCTAATCTACTAGAGCAAGGAAACTGAAAAAGAAAGTACCCAATGATCAAAACATCAAAGGCAATCCAGTTGCCAAGGTTTGGAAGTTTATTGGAAATTATCATAACTGTGTAAAGCCAAACCACATTAAAAAATATTGTAAGAAGCTTAAAAGGAATAATGAGCAATACCGGGGACATCCAGTTCTCATCTTTTTTGTCTTGAACTGATTAAACTGGCTAACTTTTATATGTCGTTTGTGTTGTTTGAAGCCAATTTGGTTGATAACCCAAGAGAGTCGTACATTAATATTGGTGCCACTCGACGTGTCTATTCTACTATAGATGTTTTTCCACATACACTATTTCAATGAGTTATAATCTCCACATAGGGAATTTGTCCTCATCGGAAATGACTGGAATGGGAAATATTACTCTTAAGTTAACTTCTGGAAAAGATCTACTTTTGAAGGAAGTGATGTATATCTCAGACATCTGCAAGAATATAGTATATGTCTCAATGCTGGTTGTGGATTTAAGTTAGTCTTTGAGGCTATGAAATCTGGGTTAAGCAAATTTGGACAGTTTCTAGCCACGCACACCTAATTTGCGAAAATAGATCAAGTCCGAAATGATATTTGTTGTCCCGTTATCAAGGGCGGAAGAGCTCTAAAATTAGCGAGCGGATGAGAATAAGTGCCTCAGTGGTGGAAGGACGAACTCCATTGTGGACGAAGTTGCACCTAAGGTGCCAAATCGTCCATATCGTCTAAATGAAGGCCACTTTCCAAAGAAAGAGTACCTCCACACTAAAACGATAGTCAATAGTAAAAACACAAAAATGATCAAAGTCACCTGGGGGGGGGGGGGGGGGGGGGGTGGTGCGAAAGTATCCTCAATCCATCTCCAAATGTAACGCGCAAATCGACATTCGTGAGAATATGATCAACCGTCTCAATACTCTCAAAGCAAAAACAGCAAAAGGAAGTTCATCATCTTTCTTTCTTAACAAATATAAGTAGAARAACCTTATGAAATTGTCAATGAAAGTTATAAAAAACTTCTTTCCACTCATAGTTTACGAAAATTTGAGTTTACATATATTAATGTGAATCAAACCTAGAAGTTTTTGCATTGCATCTTTCCACCAAATGGAATGGTAATTTAGCAATTTTGTCTTCAATAAAATTTTTACATCAATTTTGTAAATCAATTTTTGAAGTTGGTAATAAATCTAAAATCATTAGTCTTTTTATTGCATTTAAACTAACATGTCCTAACCTAACAGGCCATGGATCATAACACTCAAGCAAGTAAAAGGAATTAGATGCATTTTCATTCATACATGAAGAGTAGTCCTTACATTCAATTTGAAAAATCCTTTATGAAGATAACCCCTACCTAGAAACTGTCCAAATTTGCTTAACCCAGATTTCATAGCCTCAAAGACTAACTTAAATCCACAACCAGCATTGAGACATATACTATATTCTTGCGGATGTCTGAGATATACATCACTTCCTTCAAAAGTAGATCTTTTCCAAAAGTTAACTTAAGAGTAATATTTCCCATTCCAGTCATTTCCGATGAGGACAAATTCCCTATGTGGAGATTATAACTCATTGAAATAGTGTATGTAGAAAAACATCTATAGTAGAATAGACACGTCGAGTGGCACCAATATTAATGCACGACTCTCTTGGGTTATCAACCAAATTGGCTTCAAAAAACACAAATGACATATAAAAGTTAGCCAGTTTAAGCCTATTTTCCTTCGAAAAAAGCCAATTTGTAGTACCTTCGAATATCTTAATAATTCACCTATTTATGTACTAAAAATAGGTATATGATTCGTACATTTTGTTACGTTTTTGTAAATATTTTGAGTCATGTTTGAGTCTTTCTACCATCTTTTCAGGTTAAGAATAAGTTGTTTTGCATGATTTTGCATTCTTTGGCTTTTTCCTTACTTTTCGAAGGAAAGTAAGGAAAATAGGCTTAAACTGGCTAACTTTGATCATTTTTGTGTTTTTACTATTGACTATCGTTTTAGTGTGGAGGTACTCTTTCTTTGGAAAGTGGCCTTCATTTAGACGATATGGACGATTTGGCACCTTAGGTGCAACTTCGTCCACAATGGAGTTCGTCCTTCCACCACTGAGGCACTTATTCTCATCCGCTCGCTAATTTTAGAGTCTTCCGCCCTTGATAACGGGACAACAAATATCATTTCGGACTTGATCTATTTTCGCAAATTAGGTGTGCGTGGTAGGCCCGCGCCTCCGCCCACCCTTACCCCYGTGTCCTAGTTGCCTCCTTCACCTGGYTGGTTTAAGGTGAACACAGATGGCAGTGCCCTWGGCTGGTGTGGAGATTGCATTGCCGCGGGCATTTTCCGCATGTGCCGAGACTTTGTAAAAAGAGGTTTTTCAAGACCGCTGGACCAGGGTTACGCCTTTGAGRCTGAGCTGGAGACCGCGATTATTGCGGTCGATGAGGCTGATCAGAGAGGTTGGAGATGGATTTAGCTGGAATCCGATTCGACTTATGTTGTGGAGCTTTTGTGAATCATAGCTTGGATGTCCCTTGGCGCTTCAGATTCTTTTTATCACTACCTCGATTGAGTTCATGATTTCTCATGTTTATCGAGAAGGCAATCGCGTTGCTGATATGCTCTCCAAATCCGATTCTCCCCGTTACGACTAGTTCACGTCACCCGACGTTTCTCTTAGATCTGGTGAACGATGATAATTTGGGTAAAATGGTGTACCGTTCATCACGATCTTGATATCAGCCCCTCGTATGACAATATAATCTCGGTCCCGCAGAGGACCTTAGTATTGCTGCTTTTTAGATCACGACCTGCTTGTTGCAACTTGTTTTTTTACTTTTATCCGACTTGTGGCTTTTAGCGTTCTTTTTCGCCTTGTTCTGTTCCTTCTACTACTGGTATGGGGAGGGTACTCTTTCCTCTATGAGGTTTCTCCCACAAGGGTGAGTTTACCTCGAGAGGTTTTAAAGAGGCCTGAACAAATGTCTTTGGTCAAGTAACAGACGTCGTGATCTATTTTTGCATAAACGGTTTTCTTATTTTTAATAAAAATYTCGCACTTTATTAAAAAAAATGATGAACTTTAAACATTAAAGAGATATAAAACTAAAGTAGAGAATCAACTTGGAAAAAGAATTAAAATAATAAAAAATGATAGAGACGATGAATCTGTAGCTGTTGGGTTCGCTATAATCGTACGTGGCCTACGCAGCGGAATTTAAAATTTTTAAAATTATTAAAATAAATATATATATCAAATATATATACTAAGTCCCATAGATTTCGTAAGCGATTTTAACGATCGTCATTTTCTATTATTTTGTATCGAATACAAATTTTGATTCTTATAAAATAAATAAATTAATACCTCTCGATTAATTTCTTCAAGCGTCGATTGAGAGGGAATCAATTCCCGGCTAAGTGGCTAACACCGAAACTTCTCACCGTAGGGATCCAAGCGAATCCCCTCTAATTGAGTCCACCTTTTGATTGCGACAACGGAGAAATTCTTCGCTAGTAAAATTGCTCTGTTCTCAAATTGATTAAAGGAATAAACAATTAATCCAACAATCGACAATTGATTGAAGTTTGATTATTGTAGATGAAAAATTATCAATTAATTTCCATCAGATTGAAGACTAAAATATATAAAAGAATAATTTTATTTTCTTCTCTGAAATTGAAAGACGCCTGCTTTCAAAAAAAAAAAAAGACTTCTGTTTTGTTTTTTAAAAGGATGAAAAAGACGGCTGCTTGTTTTTCTAGGAATGAAAGCAAAAGTCTAATTCTATTTGAAAACTTGCGGCTCCTCTTTCTTTTATATATATATATATATATTATATATATATATATATATATATATATATATATATATATATATATATATATATATTAGATTAGTTAGGTTAAGATTAGGGCTAACCTTAATTAACTAATTAATAAATATAAATATATATATAATTATATTTTAAAGTCTTCAATCATTCTAATGGGCTTCTACAATTAGGGCATAATAGAAAATTACATGGACTTGGATTTAGAATCCAACTAATTAATTAATTCAATTAATTAATTAGTCCCATGAATTTAAATTAATCGATCCAATTGACTAATTTAATATATTCCTTTAATTGAGGTTTCTAATCAAATTAGATTTAATTACATAATCAAATATATAATTAAATATTTAATCCAACAATTGAATTAAAATAAAATCTCATTTAATTAATCTAAATTAATTAATTATTCCAACCATTGGAATTATCAATCTTGAAATGTCAACAACCAAAATTATGTGTGACCCTTTTAGGTTCACGACTAACACTAGCAGTAGGCTTATAACTTTTATAAGTTTATAAATAACAATTTATTATATTAATTAATCTAATTAATTAATTCTCTTGAAATTAACTCTTTAACTTCAAGAACCTACAAATCATGCAAACATCTAGCAAGTAGCATGATTACCCAGTGTTAGGTGAAATAGCGAGTAAACCTATTTCAATTGCAAGTCCATACATGTACGATCCTTTCGACAACTAGTTTCCCGATTAAATCTTGGGCATGGATTTATAAGTCGAAACCCAAT